>JALRMI010000491.1:0-17682 GCA_026120165.1 Leptosphaerulina australis
TCACGCAAGACCCGCCTCCGCTTTAGCGCCTGGCGCGTCCCCAATACCCCATGGGAGGTGATAATGTATGTAAAGGCAATTGCCAAATGTACCGGGACGCTAATATAATACTACTACTACTACTACTACTACTACTACTACTGATATCAGAGGGGAAAGATCGCGGTTCCACTTCAAAACTTATGCCTTATAGTATTCTGCGCAGTGATTTCCTGCCATTGTCACTCATCTGGCACTTGTGAATACTTTAATTCTAAGACTGACAAGCCCAAACAAGCCGATTATCTAGTCTTCCAATGAAGAACTTCGGAATCCCTCTGCTAAGATTCAAGGTATCAAGATGCTTCTTTTGGTACTAATTCAAAGTCTTCCAGAGGTCAGATGAGAGAAGGTTGTGGGATTGTATCGCAGGATATTCACCGCTTTTCAATGCTGACACGAGAAGGTATCTGCGGGGTTGACATGCAGCACAGCAGCGCTTTAAGCGTCATACAAAATCAACGTAACCACTCGGCTTAAAGGGATAATTTTATCGATATACAGAAGACAGAACAACTACAATCATCAACCCAACACAAAAAGTTATGTGACTCACCCCAAGCCCCATGAGAATAGATTCGCTGAGGGATGCTGGACATATTCGACGATACCGCAATGACCCTGGCCTTGAGATCTGCATCAAAAGGCGCGCGGGTAAAAAGCTTAAAGTCCAGGACTGGATTTTCAATCCTGACATGTGAAACAATCTTTTCAATAGGCCGTCCATCAAAGACCAAAAGTTATCTATTCTTACAGTCAAAGGGGAGAAATGCACAACACACTGTCGATTGGACATCACGAATGTTGAGTAATAAAGCGATGATTTGAGAAAAATACAGTTCGACCCTCACCGAAGTAGAACGCTTGTTCTACTGCCTTGAATGGAGCAGACGAAGTAGCGTAGCGAAGAACCTTCATTAGATTCAATTTCTTCGCCGGGTATAACTTGATGCAGACAAACCCAAGGAATTAGCAATTCTTTTGGTACAATAGAGCTGCAATATGCAACACATTTTGTCAATTGGCTTGGAAACCACGAGTGTCATTCACCCTATTGGTTTTCCGTGGCTTCTTGCAACTACGATATAGAGTCTTACCATATTTTCTGGATATGATGTAGCGCTATGATCAGTATCCTCCACTAACCGCCCTGCTTCTATCGTTTGAGCCGTAATCCAACATCATGATTGTGCTGAAGCTGCCAACATGTAATCATACCAAGAATGAAACCAAATTTCCGCTTCTTCCGGGCTGAAACAAGCTTCCATGAGCAGGAGCAAGCTATGATCCTTTCATCACCAAGTCTCGCGCCCTAAACCTAGATTGGCTTAGAGGATGCTAATATGAGCTTAGTGTTAATAAGCGAGATGTTTCATGAGATCGCTTCCGCTGTAATGTCATTTGACTTCCTGTCATTGCAGCTCGTGTCCGCAGCCACAACGGCGCAATTGGGGTTCATTACCGTGCACGATGCTCCAGATCGTAACAGCGCCGCTGGGCCAGTACTAAAAGGAAGCTTTTGTGTGGAATATGATTGTGTTCCTTCGTTCATAACGGTTGACTAATATACTGAAACATTGAAAAATGCTGCATCCGATGCTCTGTTTCCGAGATATTGGTATGCAGGGTTAAGCCGGTGGCTCTATCTGCGCCGCTTCGGTCCTGGGCTGGACCTGGGACAATGTACTTCGAAATGAGTACCGCTTTATATCTGCTCTTCGGTTCCCCATTGATTCTTTGTCTCCATTTTCATCTCACTACAGTCCTTCTTTTCATCTCGTAGTATACGTTTTATCTTCCACACAGCTGGTTTCTGTTCACATTCACTGCAAGATGCTTTCCAAAGTAGCCCTTATCAATGCGCTCATCAGTGCTGTTTCTGCTGGTAGGTCTATAAATCAATAAGAATAGGAACACAAATACTGATAGCGCATACAGGTACAACCGTTTGGGATGGACGCTTCAACGATATGACTTCGAGTGCAGACCTCGAGAAATGGTCATTTTCCAACCCCGTCGGCGCCTACCAATATTACATACATGGCTCCGGTGCCGTCAGCGACTACGTCAACCTTGACGCTTCCTACAAGAACCCTGCGGATACCGGTTCCAAACAGGGTGTCAAGATTACTATCGACGAGACGGCTAAGTGGAACGGCCAGACCATGCTCCGAACCGAGCTGATTCCCCAAACCACCGCTGCCATCAACAAGGGCAAAATGTACTACCACTTTTCCGTCAAAACAACGGGCACCAACAAGCCCACGGCGACCAATGAGCACCAGATTGCTTTCTTTGAGAGCCATTTCACAGAGCTCAAGTACGGCGCGAGCGGCAGCAGCAACACCAACCTGCAATGGCACGTTGGCGGCGTGTCCAAATGGGACGTCGAGCTCGTTGCAGACGAGTGGCACAACGTTGCGTACGAGATCGACTTTGACGCTGGTTCCGTTTCGTTCTACCACTCCACTGGCAGTGATGCCTTGACCAAGGCTGCTGGTCCCTTTGATGCGAGCACCTCATCCAACGGCGCCGATTGGCATGTCGGTGTGCTGCGTCTGCCAGGCAGCAATGATGCAGATGGCGCTGAAGATTGGTTCTTTAGCGGTGTGTATATCGAGAGTGGAGATTTGACTACAAGTGTCAATTCGGCCGGTGGTGCTGCTTCCGATGATTCGTCAACCCCTGCTTCTAGCGCTGCTCCTGCTTCGTCAAAGGCTGCTGTTACTTCCGCTGCTGCCACGTCTGCCGCCGCTGAGGCTACCCCTGTCTCCTCTACTGCTGTTGTCTCTTCGGCTATCAAGACCCCAGTTGCTTCCTCCAGCGCTGCTGCTGTGCCTACATCTGTTGCCTCCTCCGATGCAGCTGAGAGTCCTGTCGCTTCTGCAACTGCCCCTGCTACTCCTTCTGCTTCAGCTGGGGCTGGTGCTAACGCTGAACTCCCTACCGAGTTCACTCTGAAGGAACTCATTGCGTGGGTTAAGGCCAAGAACGGCGAGAACTGAGCCATCATAGTCTCGTCGTATGCCTTATAGTTTTTCTGTAAATACTTTATATCTCCGGCATATGTACATTGTATCGATTGTCGTACTGTTGAACTATTCAACCAGATTACACCCGATCATCTGTGTAGACGTAGTGCATAGAGCAAAAGTTGTTGAAAAGCAAACGAATCAAGTATGCGGCGTAACGGTATTATCAGATCATCGGACGATCACTTTCATGCCAAACTCCAGTGCTATAATGAATCTGCCGTGTTGGATCATAGAGCATCTATATCATGCTCGGAAACAATCACTCAACTCAGTCGTCATGTCTCCAACACACGGTCAATATTATCCCGAACTGCACGCACCACACAAGCGACACCAGCGATACCAGCTTGCTCGTTGATTTGCTTTGCTGGAGAGTGGTAAACACGTAAACAAGTAATCGGGTCTTGTACCTAGGCTCGAGAGACTTGATATAGCAATAGATTTGTCAACAAACAGTCCAAACAGTTTGGACTGACATGACTGTTTGTTGACAAGTTTAAGCCAGTCAGTCTACACCCCAGCGCTCTTTAAAGATCGAAGCTCACATAGTAGTAGTAGTAGTAGTAGTAGTAGTAGTAGTAGTAGTAGTATTGTATTAGCGTCCCGGTACATTTGGCAATTGCCTTTACATACATCATCACCTCCCATGGGGTATTGGGGACGCGCCAGGCGCTAAAGTGGAGGCGGGTCTTGCGTGAGCAACTCCTTTTTAGGGTTGTATCTTGTCCTCCTCTCCTCCGGGCGAGAGTAAATGAAAGAAGCTCACCTAATAGGTGCTTTGGTATATAATTCCCAATGGCTTAGCTCTTGTTCGATCAAGTTTCAACTGCAGGAGATCTAAAGATTTCATGCCGAGCCCGTTCTGAGTTCCAACTGATACCGTGATCGCAAAGCCGATGAACAGAATCTAGGTCTATTAGACAGACTGTCTGCAGAGAATAAGAAGAATTCACCAGGCTCAGAATCATAAGAAGATCATCCAACCCGAGGTTACGAATAATTTTCTTATGAGTGTATACGCGTAGCATAACCAAGGCAGCCGCTGAGTGCATCGGCCCAGGGGAATCATCCCATCATCCCTTGTACCGTCATAGACTAACATACTTGAAACCACCTACACCTTACCAGATGAATTACTCATCTCGTCTTATATAGTCATAGACTCCCATAGACGTTAATTAAACATTTATTCTAATCTAATCTAATTCAAGGCAGCCGCTAGCGTAAGTTGGAACCATACAACGCCATTGAGTATAGGAGCGTAGTCGGTAGGCGTCGTCATAATATCTACATAAGGAGGAGGAGGAGGAGTGGAATCCAATGCATAATTCCTCAACTACACGATTGTATAGATACTGCGCGCCTTCTGCAACGCATGATCCGGTTCACCGTGTTTGGACTAAATGAACGCGTGGCAGAGTCCGAGAACCACATTACTCGCATCAATATCGTGCTAAACTCTCATTTCACATACTTGTATCAGCCGTGTATTGATTTTGACGTTGTATTAAGGCGCGGTCACATGTCAGCATATGGTCTTTTGGTGAGGGGCCAGAACCAATCACCAGCGACCGACATTTTAACTATGCCAGGTACCTTACATGCATGAGAATCAGTTGCCATATGAGACTCCAGGATTCGATATCGGCCCTGCGGGTCAGCGGATAAACCGATCTAGTTTGAGCCTTTGGTCTTGGTTCATAACGAGTACATAATCTTGAGAAAACTGCTGCCTTCTTGTACCGATATTTAGTTTTAATGTTACTCATCACATTTAGCGTGACTTTCTTCTGGAGGCCGCTGTTTGTGTCCAGGCTCACGAAGGCAGTATGACGGCTATTACCAAGGAGAGTGCTGCCCGAGAGGCCCAGAGCTCACCAGAGTCGAGGGATGTTGACAATGCATGCTCGTACTTCGACAAGCAAGAAAATGGCGGTGCAGACGCAGATTCCGCTAACAACAAAGCATTGCATCGAAAAATAGATTGGCGTATCGTGCCCCTGATGTTCACCTGCTACACGATGCAATTCCTTTATAAGGTCATACTAAACATAAGTCATGATGAGAAGGCAGCGTCGTTTTCCACTGAACAACATGCTAGTATGCAGCTGTCATGGGTATACAAAAGGAATTTCGTCTTGCTGGCAAAAATTTCTCAGATATTGCGACATTCTTCTTTGTCGCTTTGCTTTGCTTTGAAGTACCCAACAACGAGCACCCAGGAATCTTCTCTGTGCTAAACTGTTTGACATCCTTTAGTCTACTCCTCCAAATGACCTCTGCAGCAAAATGGCTTGACCTTGATGTTGTTCTCTGGGGAATTGCAACATCCAGTGGTGCTGCGACCACTTCCTACCGCATCCTTCTTGTCTTTCGAGTCTTTCTGGGTATGTTCGAAGCCACCATCAGCCCTTCTCCACTTCTCATAAGCTCTCCGTGGTACACTAAGTCCGAGCAAGTGCTTATATTCTCATTCTGACACTGTAGGGCTAAGATTTGGTCAGATCATTGGCGGGACTATATCGCATGACTTCCAGCATGTGACATCTGGGGCTGAGCTCGCAGGATGGCGGATGATGTTTATCACCTTGGGGGAGTCTAACTGTTATCATTGGCTTGACGACACTTTTTTCTGATTCTGGACACGCCTATGCAGGCCAGGTGGCTCACTACTGCGGAAAAGGTCACGTTGTTGAAGCATGTCAGTGTCAACAGAACCGACATTCAGAGCAAGACCTTCCAGCCCAGGCAGATTGTGGAGGCACTCACAGACCCTCAGCTGTATCTCATGGTTCTCGCTGTGATTCTCGTAAGCAAGGTCTTGCCAATCTACGATTGGGATATGTACTGACTAGCGCAGCTTCCGATGTCCAGTGACATTGTCACTACATACTCAACAACCCTCATCCGCAATCTTGGCTACACGCCAAAACGTGCGGCCTTAATGAACATACCCTCCGGAGTCGTGAGCATATTCTTTGCTATCTCGGTAGGCTTTGGCATTCGCAAGCAGTCGAAATGCTGGCTCTGGATAATCATTTGCATTATTCCTGCACCCATCGGCGGTGCACTCATATCTTTCCTCCCAGTATCGAATAGAAACGGTTGCCTTGCTGGCATCTACCTCGTCAACGCTGTTGTTTCCCCTCTTCCGGTGCTCTACGCTTGGACGGCAGCCAACGTCTCGGGATCGAATAAGTACGCCTTCGCCGCTGCTGTCGTATCTGGATCCTTTATTATCGGCAATGTCATTGGCCCACAGGCTTCCCAGGCAAAAAGATGTGCCGGGCTACCGGTCTGCCAAACTTGCCTTTATGGGTATGCAGGCAGGCTGTGCTGTGGTGACGGTAGTGCTGTACTTGTACTACCGATGGCAAACCTGCAGGAGGGATAGCAAGCGAGGTAAGGTACATGCTGGAGAGGAATCATACATGAGCAAAGATGCGTGAAGCACTGGAACCGACCGCGAGGATGTCGAGTTCCGATACTGGTATTAGATAAATGAGCGACTTAGATGTCTATCGGTTGTTTTGGTAGCGATTGATACCCTGGAACTTTTCCGCCACCTCTTTCTTCGATTCAGCCAGGCACGCTTCCTTGTTAAGATTCTCCACATCTGGCCAGCCATGTTTGTGATAGATGGCGTGTAAAGTCTCGGGTACACCTTCGGGCAGTTCCTTCCAATTCGAGTATTCCTTGGTCCAGATATGAATCACGGACCGATGATCGTAGGGGATGAAGTTGAGCTTCAGACAATAGTTCTTCAGCATGGCGAAAAAGTGGCGGACTGGCCAACGAGGACCTCATTCGATCTCGCCACACCATGACATATCATCATCGTCTTTGTCTAGTCCTCCTCTTCATCATCGTTCTCGTCGTTCTCATCAGACGTTGGAGGTGTTTCCTTGTCTTCTTGCTTGGCCTCGTCATCTGAGTTCTCCTCGGCTTCACCCTCTACTGGATACACAAGTGTCAGATAATAGGGTTCTTCTGAGTCTATTTCGAACCATTCTATCAGCTAAGAGGAGATCTGTGAGGATGTATCGAAGTATCTTCCCCTCTTTCATGCGCTGTCATGACAAGACATCTGCGGGGGTGTCATGTCGCACAACAGCACGTCATATGACATTAACATAACGACTCTCCTAAAAGGCACAGCCCCCATCGATAGAATCCAAGAATCAATCAATCAAGTTTACCCATCATATTTTGACGGCATCGTTTTAAGCATCTAAATCAGACAACAAGACGCGATGACTTGGGCTCACACACCTCCAGAATATACTCGGGACGATCCATCCAGTACACCAGTCCCTCCTTCGTGTCTAGAAGTATCATGTTCTTCTCACGATAGACGCCTGAGATACCCACACAGTGCTTGGGTATTCGATTGCCGAACTGATGCGCCCAACCCTCAGCACTGATCAGAAGGTTTGCTGCATCTTGCTCGCCGTCTACCATTTTGGTCCACTTCTGTCTTCCAATCAAAAAACCTGTTGTTAGGCAGTAGAAAATCTGGGTGTCCCAAGAAAGACCTGTCTTGAGGGTACGACAGGTGTCGTAGCAACTCGATGACCTCTTTGTCCTTACCTGTACCGTTCATGACTTGTACTGTGGATATTGACGGCAGCACACGCTGAGACCGAAGCGCGGTCCTGACTCGATGGCGCCAACGGGCCCGCCCGGTAAGGCTGACGTGGATGCGAGAAGCAATCATGAATCAGCGCCTTTGCTATTGGCAGCGGAATCTGGCCACGAAGGTATCACGGATATGTTGTTAGAATCCGGCGTGGCCATTATCGACGTAAGAGACGGAGACGGAGATACGCCATTGCTATCAGCTGCACAGAGGGGATATCGGAATATCGATGAAAAGCTGCTAGTTAAGAAACTCATCACGGTTGATACGAGAAACTACAACGGATGGACTCCATTAACATGGGCAGCAGAGAATGGATACAAGAGCATAGTTGAGATGCTGCCTTGCACTGTCAGATTAGACGTTGACTCGATAAAAAAGTGAAGGTTGGACGCCACTGGAAGTTGCGAAACGGGTGTGACACAAAGACATAGCCGGTCTGTTGCAGGCACATCTTTGTCTTTATCGGTATACTCGCCCGTGAAATGGGAAGGTATTTTGGACGCTGTCAATCGACTACCCGTAGGTGTCGCGGAGTGCTAGTCTACGGTGCGCAAAGGTAAGGGTTGAGATAAGAGTGAAGAATGTATGGATCAAGAGAGTAGATTGGATTGAGCTATATCGCGAATCTCCTACGTGGCAAGGGCTAGCAGTGACGTTTAGGTCATCTACTAGCTTACCAGTTGTAGGTTCAGATTCTTGGGTTCGTCCTCTCAATGTTGGACGTGGCCGTATACTTATGCACTGCGGTGTGCCATTTGCGTGATCCGCGCGATACCTGATACGGCCAAAAAGTGACCTGTCATTTCCTGATGATACCAACTGTACTGCTTTTCTTTGTAAATTGTCACTCAGCCTACATCTACACACAGACAAAACGATCCGCGCGATACCCAATCTAGGCACAAGTGACATGCCGCACTGTCCTTACAGTCTGATTCATAGTGTGATATTAACATCCATGTTGAATGGACTCTGTGGGCTAGCTGATCATGGTATAAGCAAGACCATGCGAGTGAAGAGCTGGTGGGCAAGTAACTATCGTTGATTGCTATTGTTCTACGTATGTAGAAAGAGGTTTATATCACGATTGCAATCACTTAGCACAGCCCCGTGAGGTCGCAATCGCGTACGATCAGTGAACTGTACGGTGAATGTTGTACGGACAATCCATATCATATAATCATATATGAGATACTCCCAAACTTAATTTCATGCGTGGTTATAGCAGTCGCTACCAGGCTTCCACGGCATCATTGAAAATATAACAAGAGTATGGAAGTACTACGTTTGCAATTGGCCATACTGTATGGGTATTGCTACGATTCACTGTGCTGTACTTTCAGACCACGTGATGCGTATGGTATGATTGTACGTTTCGTGTTACAGCCTGTTGGACGTGCTGGTTCTGAAGCAGTACCACAACAAATGGTCGCTTAACAGCAAAACTTGTTTCAATGTCCTATTGTTATACAAAAAAAACAGAAATTCAAAGCGTGTGTTAGAACAAAAAGTAATAGAGCTCTCTGTCCCAGCATTGATTGGTACAGATACCTTCTCAACAGCGTGTATGTTATCACACAGATCGGTCCGAAGAGCGAAGTAGTTGCAGCGGCCATTTATGCTGCAACGACAAGCGTATACACCTAAGCATATTCGAGCATCATTACTCTATAGCCTAGATACTTTATTTTCTCTATGTGTTGTTGTTTATGCCTTGCCATCTGAAAACTGGACAACAGCCCACTTGCCACTCCATGCCCACTTTCTCGCCCCATTTTCTGTACTTCCACCCGGCATCTGCTTAAGCTCTTCATCCTTGCCCTCTGGCAGCCCAACGACGACATCCGCCTTGCATGTACGTAGTGCGAGGACACGAACACCCGAGCCAGGGCCCATAGGACCGATAGCTTCTGTGAAGAGTGTGGTTGCTGGCCATGCCGCCTAAAAATTGTCAGTCATCTATCTGTTAGACACAAGGTTTTCGGGCTTACGTCGGCTGTCAACTTGCGGTAATTCAGATCACCCTTAAAAATTACGAGTTCGCTGGACTTCAGATCTTCAAACAGTTGAGTTTCAGACTGTGGAAGTCTCCAGTAGCTACCTCCCGCCGTCCAGAAATCGTTAGGTCGTAGCACCAACTGACCCTCGGCATATATAGAGGTCCAGTGCTGGAAGAGGAACTGGAGGTTACCAAGCTCGTCGTTAGACAATGGTTGGGGCGTCTTGCCTGCGGCTTTGTCCTCCTCCGAGAGTGCACTGTAAAAGGTCTGCGGGTCGGCTAACGCGCTAAGTAGGGCAGCGAAGTCTGCGGGCACAACATCTGAGACGAACCAGGGAATAGACTTGGGATGGAAGACCACGGAGGTTGCCAACCCCGATGCAACAAGATAGCCGGCGAGGATGAGATCGACGAAGAGCTCGAAACCAGCGTTATCAAGGACAATGTCTATCCTACGGTCCTTCTTACCAGCTTTTTGCGCAGCGACAAGAACGCTGAATGCCTTGTCAAGGTCGTTGACTAAGATGTTCTTCTCTGAGTTCTTGCGAGCTTCGGAACCCTGTAGTTTCTGGATATCTTCATAAGAGAGGTTGGTCAGAAGTGACAGATCCGTTGCGTTGCCCCATAAACAGATCTCGCACATCTCTCTAAACAGGATCTCCTCAGCTGCCTCAAGCTGCTCCTGTGTCTCTGCACCCTTGATTGTCTGCTTCTTCTGAAACTCGGAGACGATGTCTTTGTAGCGACCGGCGAGTTCGAGAACAGCGGGGCGTGAAGATTTGAATGTTGACATCTTCTGACGTGCGAAAAGGTCGTAAGATTGCCAATTCTTGGTTTGCTTAAAGATGCTCGATATGCGTCTATCTATGCCTGTCAGAGGGCGTCCTTGAGTATTTTAGACTATCGTTCGTACCGATATAAATAACACTCGGCATACAGCCATGGAACGTTGTGCCATTTAGGATTTTCTCTCGCCGCCAGCTCTTTGTTGTATGTCTTAACGTCCGCTTCGCCATCATCCGGAATTGGTGTGAGTTCGCGGTCATGCTGGAGCTCATATTTCAGCTTAGCCAGCTCTGAGACAATTTGCTTGCCCTCGTTAACTGTGTCTGCGTCCTCCGAAGCCCATGTTGACTTGTGGACGTCATCGATGCCTTGTGTGATAATAATCGGCCATCTTTCGCGCGCCGAAGTATGGGCAAATGAAGATGGGTCGCTAGTGTTATATTGAGTCGCGGTGAATTTGTCGTACTCCATGTCGGTTATTGCACTATTCAATGGCTATTCTACAGCCTTTTATCTGCAGTTATGTCGGAACTCGAGACGATATGATGGTGGGGTGGTGGGGCACTTCACAACTTCCAACAGGGGATTTTCGGTAAGTCCTAATAGGGCTAGCTTCGCTGAAATTATACTTACCCTGTCTGGCATCGTTCCCTCTTCGTTAGCTTGTCTCCCATGACTCCAACAATGACTTCCGACTTACAATGGAGGTTCGTCAATATCTCCCGCTTGAAATTGTACTCAACATCATCACCTGCTCTCTGCCAGTTTCGGATGTGATACTCCCTCCGTCTCATGACGTTACAAAACTTTTACTTACTTTCACCCTGGTTTGTCATGAGACGAGGCGGCTAGCCAATCGCTACCTTCGCGAACGATGCGTGTATCTCTCGTCGGCAGCGCGACTTAGCTCCTATATCTTAGCAATATCTGAGCAGCCTAAGCTACGGAACATCCCTGTCTTATTTTTATCACCTTTCCAAGAGACTATCGACGACCTACCCGTATGCTCATGGGTACGTGAGCTGCTCAACTACACGTGCCATAGTCTGAGGAGACTAGTCATTGACATACCTCTTCGAAGTCTCTATCCGGAAGATGATCACCTAGCTGTCAGGCCCATTCTTAGAGAAGGCTTCGAGCGGTTGGAGAACCTTGAGGAGTTTGTCAGCGTACGCGATGAGCTTTACCTAAGTGTGACAGATGGTATTCATCATCCTGCAGTCTGGAGGGGCTGGAAGAAACTGAAGCGCCTAGCTTTGTATAATGTTGATTTAACATTCTACTTCTGGCAAGACCTCGCACGATTACCAGCTCTAGAGACACTGGTTCTCTCACGCTCTGATGGAAACTCGGAGTCGCTCGAGGACTGGGCTGAGTACTTCAAGTTCACCGAAAAGCCAATCAAACTTATCATGCTGGGATCCGAAAGACGACGCTTGGTGCCAGATGAATTGGTTTCTGGCAGAGTCAAGAACAGAAACGAGTTGGTTGGTATACCAATGATCAGGTCAGTCTGGCTACGACACACGGAAGGCTTTCAGATCGGAGAGTGCCAAGAATTTATACGAGAACATGCTGAAAATGGCACATTGTGGGATCTCGACAGCGGAACCATTTCTTGCAACGGTCGGCCTTACATAGATGAGCCATACCTTGCACAGCTTGGCAAGCATTGGCTGCTGATCGATGAGCGTCGCAGAGCGTGGCCAGTTAGGTAGTAGTCTTGCTAGTTTGCGACTGCTCTTTCAAAAAGACTTCGTGCATCAAGTGCGTTCAGCTTTTGTCATAGTCCAGCAGCCTATGGTTCTTTGCAGGATAGACCCCGGTCGCTCTTGCTTGATTAAATACGAAAGTCCAACAATTTTCATCAGCCGTAACTCCATGGATGACAGAACAAGAGACGCATTGGTAGCTATGGGCAGCTGTACCGATGTTCCATACATACGTTCCAGGTGTACACGCGTTATGCAAGTTTATATCAGACTGTTGTGGACAAATGTAACTGCTGACAGAAGGAGCACAATTTCATCTCGCGTCAATGCGAAAGAACGGCAAAGCTTTGATACCGAGTTGTGTGCAAGAGATTTTTGAATAAACCTCATTCTCTGGGGTTTCAAGAATCAATGCGGGTACCTTGTCCACTTCGACGACCTACGAGCTGAATGCGCCACCTCGGCAACAAGCAGTATCCTTTTACATGCTGGTCGAAACCACAGATTTTAAGACTAGCTGTATTTGTGAGAAATCCAAGCATGGAGCCATCACTGCTCTGCTCTAGACGCTGTGGTGTCAACTCCTGGATACTTTCAAGTTCAAGTCTAATGTCCTCATCCATTGCTGATGTTCAAATGTCAGTTCAGCAGTGATGCAGCCTTCTACAAGCCCTTGAGAAACTATCAAGATAGCTACAAAGGCAGCACTCTACACTTGCTAAGAATAGCGTAAAGATTACGTGGGAAGACATTGAAGAATGAGAAAGAAGCCATGCAACATTGCGCTCGCACCGGATGAGAATATAGGAATGGTTGTTGAGGCACTGCTCCAGACAGAGCTGAGACCAACGTAGCTACTTGCCGTTGGCTGCTGACTCCGATATGTTTGTCGATCGTTCCTTGAACGAAGGCGGATTGCCAAGCGAATTCTTAGTTATTTGATTATGTTCTTTGGACTGATGAGTATATAGTTGGGCAGTCATACGCATGTTCTGCATGACGATTCGCATAACAATGACCCTTAAAGAAGTCAAGAAGAGCAGGGTGGATGCCTGGCACCAGAAAGGCACAATGCTATTTTGGTGCTGAATCTCAGGAAATGTGGCCCCCTATAGCTCAAACCTAGATCAAACGAAAGGTAGCAAGACGTAGATTGGTTGGCCTATGTGATCTTCGATGACTCGATGAGGCTGGTAGACGCAGTCGCCATATTCATGTCGGCAACAGCGAGGACTGGAAGTATGGTTGGCATTTGTTCTCACAGCTAAGATTGTGATGATGTTTTGGCAAAGACTTGTGGCTTGATAATGATGAACCGAAGCCTGGGCAGCGGTGGTCTGTGGCATTGGGGTAGGTGCGGCTGCTAGTGCTAGCGCTAGCGCTGACGACCTCGTAGGCAACGCGTGGGGGCCAAACAATCAAACGAGTTGCTCAAGCTCCTCGTTTCTCGTCATGCCATGCCACCTCACCTCTTCCAAGCTTATGTGCCACCTCACTGCTGCATAACGGTAGTTCAGAGCCATGGAGCCCGTTTCAGCAGCCTTTGGTATTGTATGTGCATGTGGATGAGCCTTTCTTTTCCAATTCCCTAAATTTGTGAAATACGCAAGCAGTTCAGTTTCTAAGAACCAGGTTAACATGTATTCTACAGATGGCTGCTCTACCGCAGTGCATCCAATCAGCGAAAGAACTTTACGACCTACGTGAACGCTACAAGGATGCTTCAGTCCTCATCACTGCTATATATTCAGAATCCATGGTCATTGCCGCCTCGCTCTCTCAAATACAAAACCTCCTTCAACACGATGCTCTACTACAAAAGCCCCAATTGCTCGAGACCTTCGATAGAGCTTTGACGGGATGTCGAGTTGTATACGGATGCTTGGAGGAAGAGGTGCGAGATCTGGTGGAGAAGGCTGGGCGAAATGACCTTCGGTTCAAAGATCGAGCCAAGTTTCTATGGAAGGAGGACACCTTCAAGGAGCTGCTCACGCAGATACGAGGGCAGCAATCGGCGCTCAGCCTGCTCATTCAGGGCCTACAGATGGAGTCTATGGCAGACATAAGGAAGCTCGTTGAAGATAATAGTGGCAAGCTGGATCAGGTCGTTAAAAGGTCAAAGACATTGCGACAGTCACATCCACGTATTAAGGTCCCAGATTCTATGTTCAGCTACCATAGTAGGACAGACGATGCAGCGGATGCCGAATCGATATCGAAATACACGCAATTTGATTTTGACGACCAAGTGGTAAACTCGAAAGCGTATCGACACGCTATGGCTCGCTACATCATGAATTATGACTCAAATGCCAATATGAAGAAGCCTGCTGCAGTAGAAGTTGAGTTTGCAGAGGAAGACTCAACTGCAATTGGTACTGTACAAGAACCCAGGCTCAAGCGCAACTCCGTGATTGCTGTGAGATCTCAGCAACTCCTTTCACAATTTGCTTCAGATCCTGAAGGGGACGTTCCAATGGTTATGCCTAAGTCGACACCTGAGGGTTCAACACCTGAGGGTTCAGCACCTGAGGGTTCGGCACCAGCACCTGAGCAGCTATCTAAGAAAGAGGAGTCGGACTCTTTGGATTCTCTAGAGCGTGATATGTTACCAGACGTACCCCACTTAACGTCAGCAGTCCCGTATTCGACACTAGCTCGAGCCGATACCTTTGGCACAATGGAGACGGAAGCTGAGTGGAAGATGGATCGCGCATCCTTTCGATCGTACAGCGAGGGGTCTCCCATCGTACCTGAGACTAGCCCCCCTTTGCCTCCACGCCGCACGAACGGACCTCAGGTGCCGTCGCAAGATGCGGTAACTTACATAGGGAAAGAACGGTCGAAATCTTCAGACGAGATTTTGGACGCTTCGGATGCGGGATCGATCGTGTCAAGAATATCAGAAGCTTCTTCACACATAGCTTATGAGCCACTGCAGCAGAGCCAACTAGCTTCGAGGAAACCTATGCGAAAGCCTATACCGCTCGCACACAAAACTTCTCGCGCTGTAATGGGCAGCCCCCAACTTGAACCACCCATTTCGGAGCCGGAAGCTGTACCTTCACCCTTTAGGAGTGGCAAAATGCACGCTGTCTGGTTATCACTCGTGGAGGCCGAGCGCAACTTCTTTGACCGGATGACAAGGCTTCGAAAGATATTTTACGATAATGTTATACGACAATGGCCAGTTCTTGAACATCACATGAGTGTTGTCCTGATCGGTGAGCAGCTCGCCGCTACGAACAAAAAAATTCTTTGGTTGCCCATGGAGCAGCAACTGCTAGAATCAGATCAAGCTATATGTGACCCTGTCATTTTTGAGGTCTGGACGACCAACGTGCAACGTGTATTTCGCGAGTATTGCCAAGTCCTACCTCACGCTATTGAAGCACTACGGGCGACGCAAAGAAATGACGGGAAATTCACACCATTCGTCAATACGCTTGGCTTGAGCATTGCTTACTTTGGCAAGAGTTGGGAGGACTACCTGCGGTTGCCCGTAACCGAACTCGATCTTTATATCGAGAGCATAAAAACTCTCATCAGTATCGCAACCGAGTTTCAACATCACGATGGGGATGCAGAGGCTCAGCGGCTAACACATGCACTTGGTGCCTTGGACTGGTTGAAAGCCATAGTTGCGACTGTGCTCGAGGAATCACAAAGTCGAGAAGATATGCAAATGCTGGAACGTCGTCTGTACACGGTCGATGCTGATATTTTGTCTCAGCTCAGTTTACTTGATACCAGGCGACGCATGAGATATCAAGGCGGCATGACAATGAAACTGAAGAGCAAAGGACCATGGTACGCTGTTCATGTTGTGCTTCTTGACAATTATTTGTTTTGGGGCAAAGCCAAAGCGCAAAAGAAAGCGACATTAGAGAGGATTATGGTTCTAGACGCAGTATGTTGTACATGTCAATTGTCCGTTTCCATAGACTGACATTCCCAGCCAATCCCGACCAGTGAACTCGATGTCAGTCTCCCGCACGACCAACACCATTTCCAGAAGGCAACAATGTTCGACGAAGTACCTCGAAATTCGATCCAGTATGTGATTATGATTAAGAGGAAAGACGTGGATGGCAAGCCTCACATGCTCGGCGCGCCGACATATCAAGAGAGGGGAGCCTGGATGGAGCATTTCAAAGCAGCTCTAGGCTCAACGACATAGGTCAAATGAGGCCAACCCCAAGATCAAAACAAGTACGCCGATATGATCACAATTGGTGGCAAGCGAGAAGCTCCAATCGTCGATCATTCACTATGCTGAAGACCCATTCTTCTTTGATTATGGCCAGGATCAAATCATGAGGATATTGAATGCGATACCGGCAGGTGAGAAATTCAACCAATTATCCGACTTGCTCGGCATCTAGGTCAACTAAGGTCACGGCTTGGATGACACAAGTCTCAAGAGTCAATCTATTGTCTTCCTATGAAGACTTATCGGTCGAGATTCTTGGAAAAGGTCTTACATCATGCTCCACGAACATTTCCAAGCATTCATTCCTCTCGCTATGGGAGTATTTTGCAGTCCAGCACGATTCTACCGTCACAAATCTCGGCTCAGGATACTGCAACCCAGCCTCTTCTCCAATCGGTCATAATCGCTTCATTTATAAGACTTCCCGGTCAGTTGCCTCACCAATACCTTTTTACAACATGAGTCGACTCGTTCCATCGAGGGTGCTGCATCAGTAGATCTAAAACAGTCTTGGCCAACGATAAACCTTATGTATCACGGCTCTCTAAGTTGTGCTGTGTGAGGCTAAACCAGAGGATGCAACGAAACGCACTACAATCTACTCCGCAGCACGTTGCGTCGTCCGCATAAGCGTACGAATGTACTGAAGGGTTGGGGTTGTACGTAAGCGCAGCAGCTGTCTTTTCGGACTGTAACGTAGAGGAGATGTGGAGCGTAGTTGTGGATAATGCAGATGATATATCAAAGGTTGGTGTAAGCCAATAAACTCGACAAATCTTCAATCGGCGCTTATCGGAATGTTTATTAGGCCTTCTGTCTGCCTAAAGATCCAAATTGTCTACCTCTATCACTCCTGGTGTCGACGCCATGTACCGCTATCTGCGGACTCAGCCATCGGCTGTCGCTTCTCCTCTGATGTAGAAACTATGGAGAGAGTAGTAGAGTCTTCGGCTTGATGGAAATGAATTTTCGGTAAGTATGACTTCACCACTAAGCATTAGCCAGGTTCAGTAGTACGCACAAAGGAGCTCGTATTTTTTGAATACTGTCGGTATACCGTCTCGGGTCCTACTTGGATAAGTCCGGGAGGTAATGTGACCTGTACGATCTGCACCTTGATGGAGGAGGGGGGGGAAGGAAAAGATGGCAGCGATCATGGTCACAACCGTGTATCGACTTATGCAAGAATCACGATCACAATCGTGTATCCGGAAGAGTAATGATAGTGGTTCTCTGTCACTGCTCCCACGTGGTAC
>JALRMI010000492.1:0-17675 GCA_026120165.1 Leptosphaerulina australis
TGTAGAAGAATCACAATCAATCACCTAGTACACCTCGTTGCAACGACTGTTGTTGATTCACCCCCATCACTTATGTGACACCCTTTGCCGTGTCAACAAGCGTTATGAGAGATTTTTAAGCCAATAAATGCCTTGCTATTACAAATGTTTGCAAGAATAATGCCTGGGATAGCTGGGTTATCGGCGGGCGTGCAAGTAGTACGGTGGAAATGGATGTAGTCTCCCCGAGAGTATGAGTGCGGCATAGACTATAATTTTCACGAGAGGGGTCCTTTTAGTATGACTCAATAAAACTAGAGGGTAATTGTCTTCTCGCAGGACCGATTTGAACATATTCATGCTTGGACGTGCGCCAGAGAGTCAAGGTAAAGCAAGTGCTTTACCCCAGGGTTTCGGCCCAGTGGGTAATATAAGTGATTCGACGACACACGTGAAAATTCTTGATTGGTGAACACATAGTGGGCATGCGTGTTGAGAAAACCTTCGATGAGGCATTGTCTAGAGGTCACACGAAGCTGTGAGGTGGTTGGTTGACCAGCGCAAACTAACAATCGACGTTGACGAATTGCTATGACCTGGAAGGAGATTATGTCCAAGCTGCCCAGCAATTTTTTGTGATGTTCCATTAGCACTGGCTGCCTTGGCTCTTTCACGCATCCTGCTCTTTCATGCCATAGCTCTCGTAGGGGAAGCCTTCCAAGCTCTTCAGTAGCTTTGCCCACCCATCATCGATCTCGCCAGGCATACCAACCTGCCTTTTGCCTTGCTTGACCTCAATCTCTGTCTTTTGTAACTGCTGCTCCTCATCCTCTTTATGTTCGCCAGTCAATCCAGCCAACACCTCCTTCTCCCTACCCTTGTATTCGATTAGCAACTCAGGGTGAGGTACCCATACTGCCTGCATGCCTGCTCTTCGTCCCGACTCCACACCAGGTACACTATCCTCGAATACCAAGCATTCCTCAGGCTGTATCGGTGGCTGACCCTGAGCTTCAAGTGTTTTGTTGAGCGTGGAGAGAGCGAGGAGGTAAATATCTGGTGCTGGCTTGCCACGACCGGCCGGTATCCGTGGGTCGTCACCAAGGATCTGATGTTCGAGCTCGAAGTTCTTGAACAAATCACCAAGATGCTCACTTTTGAGCTTGAAATTGCTTTTGTTGCTGCTAGTCGCCAACGCCATATATATACCTCTCTTCTTCAGACCTGCAAGCAGATCCATAACACCCGGCAAGGGTTTTGTATTCGGGAACAGCTTTACTTGTAACTCCTTCTGTTCTTTGAGAAATTGCTCCTGGTCAATAGGTAGCTGAGCCCATGAGTGGAAGATCTGGCCGGCTTGAGGGCCAGGGCGTCCCTGTAGTTGAGCCTTGATTGACCATGGCAGATTCGGTTTTCCATAGCGTGCTAGAATCGTATTCGTTACTTCTGAGTAGATGTCCTCAGAATCGATGAGCAGGCCATCCATATCGAACAGCGCCGCGCGGATGCGGGGTGGTGAAGTGCTATAGGATATTAGCGTTGCTATTCGAATGATATGATACTGTGAGCCGATTAACACACTCTGTGCTCATCTTGATGTTCTTCAGAGTCGAATAAGTTTGCAGGGCAGTTGATGTTTCTGTGTATATTCATTCAAAAGCATAGCCACAGTCCTCACAAACCGAGGCTAACCACTAGCGCTCAGAGTTCGATCGACGTCACTTCCAAAACAATCAATATTCCGTACCTCACTATTGACAGACCACAAAGGCGACCATGGTACTAACAGATACCAAACCCATCACGAAGTCCAACACCGATGCCACCTACGTGCCTGAAATTTTTCCGCCAGACGAAGAGAAGCAACTCCTTCAAGAGTCAAACACAGAAAAAACATCTGCAAATAAAACGTTCACATTAGGCGATTACACCACCGCAATCCAAGGTTATGAGAAGGCTCTCGCCGTGTGTCCCACATATCTCGAGTATAGCATCGCCGTCCTGCACTCAAACATCTCCGCATGCCACATCAAACTAAAAGATTGGAAGCAAGCCGTCGCATCAGCGACAAAAGCGTTGGATGCACTAGACAGAATCGACCTACCACCGGTCAAAGAGGCAGCAGAAAACGATAGAGGTGATGCAGGTGGTGGTATTAGCGAAATTAACGATAGTACTGAGGTACTTCTCGACGCGCTCACTCGTACTGGATATGGTATCAACGATGTGCACAAACTGCGCACAAAAACGCTCCTGCGTCGTGCTAAAGCACGACATGAAGTTGGCGGATGGGCGTCGCTGCAAGGGTCGTTGGAAGATTACCAGGCTCTGTCGAAACCACCACACCAACTATCTAGTTTGGATCGGAACTCCGTGCAAGCTGCGATGAGGACGTTACCCACGGAGCTAAACAACGCGAAGGACACGGAATTGGCGGAAATGATGGGAAAACTGAAGCAGCTGGGCAACGGGATATTGAAGCCTTTTGGGCTGAGCACAGACAACTTCCAGTTTCAGCAGGATCCGAAAAGTGGAGGGTATAGCATGAACTTCAACCAGAATCCTGGGAAGTAGGACGAGAGTGCACAGTGAAATTATTTGTTGAGTGTGATTGTTTGAGATACACGTCGACGTGCCTGAGATACCCTAGATTCGGTTCCTTTGAAATATCATGTCCCTCGTGCAATGCTAAAACCTCGACTTCTAACAACCCCCATGCTTCTGCCACACATGTATACCCACACCAACTAGGATATTCAGCTCTTCAGAGCCTCGAGTCTGCCCCGCATCTGTGCCAGCATCTCTGCCTGATCCTCCTCTTCCTCTTCCTCTGGCTGCGCCACAGATGGCAGCTCCTCTTTTGCTTTGCTGGTGGGCAGTCTATCTTTCAGAATATCTGACAAAACTTTGTCAACCTCCTCTTCTGCCTCCTCATCCTCCTCCAGGCCCTCAGTGTCCATAAGCGTATCATCCACCATCTCCTCGATAATACCAGCCTTCATGAGCTCGGACGAGAGTTCACGCATCGTGCCCGTCAGCTCCGGTAATCTGACGAGCGAGTTTACGTCCTTCATGATCCCTGTACTAGCCTTGATGCTACCTTCAATCTTCCGCACGGAGAACGCTTCGTTGACCTGCATCTGAACAGAATTGAGCTGTGCCTTACTAGTCTGTAGCCGACCGCTCTGCTTTCGCACCCGGATCAGCTCTCGTGCAAAGATCCGTACCTCCTGATTCGCTTGTTTTGCCATGGAGGGGTTTTTTTGCGCGCGCTTCGAGGATTGGAGGATAAGATTCTTCGTTTTCTGTTCAGTCATCTTGAGGCCTTGGATATCGCGGTCCAGTTTGCGCACGTTCTGCCGAACGAGAGCATTGCATTTTCGCTTCTACCGATGGGTTAGACTATCATACCAGGTCATCAACTTGGGCTTCGCAAACCTGCTCCTCTGGCGTGGGCTTCCACAGGAGACCACGAATGGTCTCCATGATCAGATTTCAATCTTAGTAATAGATGAAGTTGTTCTAGGTCAGGCAGTTGCTGGAGCCACGCTCTGCCCCGAGTATGCAAATGAAGGTGGTCGGTCACAAGTGCAGAACTGCGCTTCTCAGGTTGAACGGGTTGATGTCGCTGTGGTACTGTCCTCACTATATTGCCAACAAAAGGCAATGTTTACGATGTGATTGCGAACGTGCGATGGACGATATGCATGTGTGAATGATACAACGATGGTACCTTGGTTCACAACGACGGATGCCGATACTCGCTCGGGCCAACTCTAGTGACCTCACATTTCGCGGGGCAGGTACAGCCCACTAAGTAGCCGCCAGAGTAACAACCGCGCCTCATAATAACTGCTTCACAACAACTGCCTCGCCACCACGGTTGGGCTTTGTGAATTTGTCTTAAGACAAGAACTCTGACCTGCACTTGTGATCGTCAGGTTGCAGCTTCCAGGTAAACACTAAACACAAAACTGGGGCTGAAGCTCGAAGTTCTATAGCTTCCATTACCTTCTACGCTAGTCTCTCCACAACACCGCATTTCTTCCGCCTTCTCGACCTTCACTTTGCAGCAACACGAACTTCATACAACACATAAAGCTAGTCGCTCCACGCAATCTCGACACCCATCTCAAAAACTACACACATATTCACGACCATGTCTGCATCTACTGTTACACCCGAAGGTGAGTCGCAGCCTTGTCAATACAGCGAGCTCCTTTCCCAGCCCCTCAACATTACTATACAAGCTCGTTGTCGAACCACAACACAACAATTAGCGGACACGAGCTTCAATTTCTTCTTTCCAGCAACACCTGCTAACTTTTGCAGTCACTTGGGCACAGCGTTCGTCTGACAGCGACCCCGAGAGGAACTATGTCTTCCTAACTATCGTTGCCGCCGATGTCCCTGAGTCCGACCTCAAGCTTGACCTGCAACCCACAAAGCTCAGCTTTAAGGGCACCTCGACATCGAAAAAGGTCACTTACGCCGTCGACCTTGAATTTTTCGCCGAGATCGATCCCAAGGAGTCGAAGATTCAGCACAGTGGTCGCGATGTCACACTTGTTCTTCGCAAGAAGGAGCTCAAGGAGGAGTTCTGGCCGCGCCTGCTCAAGGACAAGGCGAAGGTTCACTTCCTGAAGACTAACTTCGACAAGGTAAATTACTCTTGGCAATAATAAACGTCGGCTTGGACGTATCTCTTAAAGAAATGGCACTAACTGACTACAGTGGGTTGATGAGGACGAACAGGACGAGGCCCCTGCCGATGATGATATGATGAGTCAGATGAACCCAATGGGTGGTGACGGTGGCTTTGGCGGTATCGACTTCTCAAAGCTCGGCGCAGCTCAGGGCATGGGCGGCCTCCCAGGCATGGGTGGCATGGAAGGTTTCGAGGGCGAGGACAGCGACAATGACGACGACATGCCCGAGCTTGAGAATGATGAAGAAAGCAAGGACAAACCTGCTGCCACATCTGCGTCAGGTGACAAGCCCAAGATCGAGGAGGTCGCATAAATTGTTGATACCCTCGCTATGATTGAATGACCCGAAAAGCGGAGGCGAAGTTATGACTGTATGGCGCAGTGGGGATTCAGGGTTGCATTCAGTTCTCAACACACCTCTGCATGAAGGAGCATGTTAGGAAGCGCTGCGCAGATCTACGTTGATCTGCAATGCGTATGTAATTGACGGCTTCGATGTACGACAAATTACTAAGAACAATACTCCAACACTTCTCCAACACCTTTAAAATACTGGATTATGACTTGATATTTAAGTGTGAATCTCGTTTTTGACTGCAGACAACTGGTATCAATCGCTCTTCCAAATGGCCGCCCATGTACCTTTTGTAATATCAGAACATCCAACCAAGTGATGGTTCCTAATCACCTCTGATGATTTTCCCCACAAATTTCAACTCCCACTCCCCCGGGTCCTCACCCAGGAACTTCGCATTAGCTCTATCCTCTAGTATTTGAGTCGTAACTGCAATACCCTCATACCACTCCCGGATCGTCTCATCAACATCATCACCCCACATGACCAGCATACCATCTGTACTACGCGGAATCGGTTTCGGTGGTACACCTCGCATCTTAAGTAGCATATTCAGAATATCGCTAAACCGTTCACCTTGCTGTGAGAAAGAGGCTGCAGGTTTATCGAGCGGCCATTTGGGGTGTCTTGGAGAGGGTGACGAATTCGTAGACGGGGGAGGCGGTGATTGCAAAACATTTGCCAGATCATTGTCTACTGCTGCTGCTGGATTGCTGATGGCAGAATCAGAAGGTGTCTGGACTTCCCATGTCCGGAAGAGCCAGCACATGCGCTCTACGCTGGCGAGAAGAATGACGGCAACAAGGAACGTTTCGAAGGGGTTGGCTTGTTGGCGCTGAAGCAGGCGGCGTTCCAGGTCATTCATTACAACGCGCGCCACACACGCAGCGCGCTTTTCGGTTGCACCCATAAGCTGCATTTTAATGAGGTTGTATGATGAGGAGTGGTCGAGCGCTGTGATGGGTGAGCGCGAGGCGTCTTCCATATCTGATAGGGATAGTGTCGGTGTTGATAGTGTAGGCGGTAAAGATGGGTTGGAGAAGAGATGCCAATGCAGGTTACAAGACGTGAGTATCCGTGTGTAGTGCCACAGCTCCATAACTTTTGATAACAGGCCGTCCTGATTAGGCGATGCTAGCCTAGATACTGTCTGCTGTGTTGTTTTCATAAAAGGTGACTCTTCCGATTCAAGGAAGTGAGGGCCAATCTTCTTGATATAGAGGTCCAGTTTTCCGCTGATGTCATCCTCTCTGTCTATGAGCTCGAAGTCTGGCGTGCCGACAGCGGTGAAAATAGCAGGATCTATGTCGACATTCTGAGCTGTTTGGGTTTGATGGCATTTGAGAGGAGTGAACGTGGAGAAGATGCCAGTGTCTGGGTGATGGGAGGCTTCTATGCGACCGGGAGTCTGATCTAGGCGTATTTGACCTTTGGCTTGGTTGGTTGCATGATATGCTAGCACACCATGCAGGCCAGCCGAATAGAGATTGAACTCCTCTGCGATACGAGTCCGTATACAAGGCTGCTTCCACAGCCGCGCACTTTCCACATTCTGACATGTATTGCATGGATTATCGCCTGAGCATGGTTTTTTGAGCATGCGACATCGAATACATGCACCTCGCTTACGAACCTCCTGCACTTCCTTGCGTCGGCTATCAGTGAAACGCCCTCGAACCTTGGGTTTCAACGGCTTCTGATGAATACTGAAATCGGTCGTGAAATGCGTCTGGGTGTTTGGGTTAATCGCAATTGGTCGCGGTTGAGGGAACTTTGATGAACCCTCATCTTTCGGCAGCAGTTGATCTTTACTATGGTCGTGCAGCAAGGGATCTAGAGGGTGAGGTTGGAGGTTGGGCCATTGAGAGCGTTGGAAGCCCATGCCGTTGTGCGAGAGATTGAGATCTGAATCCATAGCCATTCCACTGGCAAGTGGCATAAGGTCGTTAGCCGCAGAGGCCGCCATGACAAGCGAGGGCACCATTTGTGCCATAGAGCCAGAGCCTGAGAGCGGCATATTGCTCATATGAGGCGAGTTCGTAGGCGAATGGTGCAGAGGGCCATTGAACTGGTACATAGAAGGCAGGGCAGGCGCACCAGACATATCCATGGCATGAGACAGACTGCTCAAATCAGTACCCTCTGTCCTGTCATCCTGTATCCATTCATCCAGTAACTCGCCATGTCCTGTGTTGTGATGCACTTGGGGGGGTGGTCCTCGCTGTTGCTGCTGCTGCTCAATTGGTCGCTTGCCAGATAAGTCCAAGTGCTGCCGCGACACCTCTGCGAGAGTCTCAAGCGCCGAAAGTTGCTTCGAGGGCGTAAATGAAAGGTTCACTGTCTGGCCGTTGTGCATTGGTCCAGGCGCATTTGCGACTGTTTGCGCCATGTTGTCAGGGAGAGGCAACTCGTGGAATTGAAGCAGCGCGCGCTGGCGGTCGCGCAGAGGCAGGGCAGGACATTTCTTCACCAGATGGTTTGTGAGGCTATCTATACGGCCTTTGGGAAACTGCGCGTGGTTAGTCGTAGTCCGTAACATTTTCTGTGGTGGGGTTGGTCGCACTTTCTCACCGCATGATTTGCACGTGTGCTGATAGCGATTGCTCGCGTCTTCAAGCTTCGGTCCACGTTCAAAATACTCGAGAATCAGCTGATTTGGCCTCCTGTAGTTTCTGTCAGCATTTGCGAAATATTTGTGATGTCGTGAATGCATACCTGCCCATGGCGGTGAGTCGAGCGGTGTCAGGTAAGCTGTACGAACCAGGGTCGTTGCCAGAAGAAAATGCGGGCAGAAAGTTTGCGGCTTCACTAGCGTGAAATGCGTCATCTTCTCCAATGACAGACGTGTTGCTAACCTTGTAAGCTTTTCTATCACCCTTAACTCCAATATCAGAATACCATTAGTGAAACACGGCATTGTTCCAGTAGAGTTAGACAATTCATGATTTGCCTGCCTGTCCTGCCACCTTCTAAGATCAAATGGAAGCATCCAGTTGTTAGTCTGGTGGCTTACTGTTCTAGCCTTGTACTGTTGCACAGCATTCGATTCGTCTATCTGTCTGCTTTGGAAAGCAATGCTAGACCCAGTGCTAAGTGATGTAAAGTCCACCGGAGCTGACATGCGTGTAGTCTGCAGATATAATCCTCCGACTTTCCTTTGCGTGAGCCTTGGTTGCCTGATGTGGGCTATGGCTTCGGAAGGAGATATCTGGCTTTCTGAATATGGAAATGATCATTTCCGTGCCACATCCTCATGACTTTCACATTCAGATTCGCTTAGGAATCCTAGTGAATTTTTGGACACTTTTATCCATGTTTGCGACACAACGCCAAGGAGCTGAACCCACAGTATCGACATTCTAAGTGTATAAAGAGCGTGCACACCACCTTGCTGGACTCATCAAGCTAAACACCTATACACAAGTCTGGGATGGCCTTTGTCACATCAAATCTATCTGTAGTCCTCGCCGACTTGCTGAGCTCACGAGCAGCGACAGCGGTCGGTGTGATTACCTGCTATGTTGCTATGTGCAGAGGCTTGAGATACCTCAGGCGAGACACAGAGCATTCGCAGAGACCCTACAAGTCCCGTGAAGATTTCCAGAAAATGACTGCCGAAGAAGCTTGGCAGATTGTCAAATACGTTCATGGTCTTGAGTTTCCATGGATCTCCAAGAAGGCGCTGTCGTTCGCTCTCTTTAAGTATGTAATAGCGCTTGGGTTGTGCTTCAACACAGAACTGACCTTAGCACAGAACCTATGGCATACCAACAATCTCTAAGCTGCTCTGTGAGACGCAACAGCTTGGCAAAGTTGAGTATGCCGGACGCCGTTTTGCCGACACAAGTATCTTGATCTCAGAATTTCTTGGAAATAGTCCTGCCTCTGAGCGGGCCAACTCAGCCATCGCTCGAATGAACTACTTGCATAGTAGGTACCAGAAAGCAAATAAGATCAGCAACGACGACATGCTCTACACATTATCGTTATTCATTTTGGCTGTCGAGCAATGGATCAGGCTCTATGAATGGAGAGTCTTGACACCTATGGAGGTGTGCGCCCTGTAAGTGACCCAAAATGCACCTTCTCTTTGACCGTTCTCCTTGTCTCTTCAATTACTCCAATTAAAAACAAATTTTGATTTAAGTTCAGCGGTACGCACTGGAAAGGTATTGGCGATGCGATGGGCATTGACTACTCAGCTCTCCGCCATGGTCCCCACTCTTTCAGAGACGGCCTAGAGTTTTTCGATGATATCAAGGAGTGGGCCGATAACTACGAGAAAGAGTACATGGTACCGGACAAGTACAATCATCAACTCGCCGAGGAGACCACCCGTATTCTCCTTGCCAATGCACCGGATGCGCTCAAACCATACGGGCAAAACATTGTTACAGCTCTTATGGATGACAGACTTCGGCATGCCATGATGTACGACAATCCTCCCGCAATCTACCCTAAGCTTGTCAAAGCCATCTTTGGGTTGAGGAAATTTGTAACAAGAAACTTCCTACCGCCAAGACCGTACGCTCTTCGAGTTCGACAGGTCACCGAAAACCCCGATCCTAAGACAGGAAGATTTTTTATGACAGAATATGAGAATGAGCCATGGTGAGTCTGTGTGTTGCTACCAACTCCGCAAGGAAACGCTGAAAAAGAAATAGGTATATCAAGCCAACTTTTTCTGCGCGCTACTCCCCGCTTGCATGGGTGCGCTGGGCCATTGGCAAACCTTATCCGAACGGCAAGGACTACAAGTGCGAAGGCTACAAGATCTTCGAAGTCGGACCGAAAAAGCTAGAAGGTCATGGTCTTGTCGAATGCGAGGCGACGCGTGATCGATTGATGGATAGTGATAGGGGGCGATGCCCTTTTGCTTTTTCGTAGATTCTTCAGTATTAATGCCTTTACCAGATTGTCTGATATTTCTTTGACAAGTGTAAACTCCACTGATTCCCGTCATGCAATACACCAACGCCATACCTATGCAAAATGTCAAGTTGAGGTGTGCGTACATGGATATCAGCAAACCCCAAGAAACTTAATAACTCTCACTACTCAGTGAACACCGTTGACTAGCTCCTGCAGACCGACCAACTCGTCCCTTCTCGATCTGTACAGCTCCTGTGCTTCTCTTTCCCGCCTGGTAACGAACGAGACTTCTTCTCTCAAGCTCTCTAGCCTCCGCCCGATAGCCATCTGTTCTGCATACTGCATAGTCCTCTGACTGTCCAAGTCGGTCCTCTGCTCCTCTAGCGCACTGTATGCCTGACCTATCTTTTCGCGTAGCATCTTCGAGCGTTGAATGTACCCTCCATGGTGCTTTGCAAGGTTCTTCTCAATCTTGTTCGCTTTCTCTGCATTCTCGATGATAGATTCCTGTGCAGAATCAAAGGTCTCGACGAGCAACTGGTGCTCATCGATCTCGTCTTCCTCGTAGCCCGCGATACCCGGCAAAATAGCGGAGCCATGTAGATTCGCCCATGAAGATGAAAAGTCACTGGCGAATTTCGATTTGTCGGAGGATGACTGGAGCGCATATTCGAGGGCAAGTTCCATTCTCGCTGCCCTCAAAGCCTCATCAGAGTGTTTTTGCAATGGCTTCACAGTACCCATGACACGGCCGGACCCAAATTTTTGTACGTCGTTTGCTATCAGTTGAGCCGATTCGATTTCCACTTCTCGCTCCGCTGGATCTGATATAGCGAGTGCGCGCTTCATAAGCGCATCAATGTCAACGATGGAGGGGCGAGGAAGAAAACGCTGGACAACTTGTGTTTGACGGGCAAATTCTGCACGTTCGGCTGCTTCCTTTGCTTCTCGTGCACGACGGTCGCGTTCAGCAGCGTCTTCTACGCTGAGTTCGACTGGTTGAGGCTCTGCGACTTCGTCTGGGAGTTCAAATTCCCAGCTCTCTTCTTTGGGTTTGGGCAGTGCAGCGAGTCTGCTCCTTAGATCCGATCGCTTGGCCTGCTCCCGAAGTCTGATGTCACGTGGTGTCTGTCCGACAAGCTGCATTGTGCTGTCCTCGCCATTCAGGCGTAGCGTGTCTCGGGGCGTGTGTATTGGTGTTGCTCCCGGACCTTGACGCATAGGTGTAGCACCTGCTCCACCCTGCCGATAGGGTGTTGCCATAGGATTCGGTGTGACTATCTGGTGTCTTGTGGATGGCGCAGACAAAGACACCGGAGTTTCACCTTCTTCAAAATCAGGGTTATCACCTCCTAGTAATGCAGATTGTGTTTCTGTTCGTAGACGGGCATTGCGTGCCTCGTTTGCGATTATGTCCTCCTCCTTTGGCGCCATTGGCGTACGGATTGGTGTACTGCTGACGATGCTCGAGTAATTTCCAACTAAGCCTTGTGTCGAAATGTTGTCACTACCACTTCCAGTAACTGCTCGTTCTCCCAACATGCCCATCTTGACAATCTCTTCCATCTCTGCATCACCGACCTGTGGCGCTGGTAGCACCAATCCGCGTCGCTTACTACTTTGCTCTGCCTCGCGAATCCTCTGCATCTGCGCGGCCTTAGCATAAGAAGCTGCAAGACTTCCAGACTTTTCCTCTTTTTTCTTCTTCTTGCTCTCCCCCCCATCGTCGTGTTGATCTGCCTTGCGTTTGTTGGCGAGTTGCTGTTTCCGCGGATCAAAAGCCTCCCTTTGTCGTTCATTGTTGTCAAGCTCTTCCATAGTATCAAAAAAACCCGCCGGGACCTCCTTCTCAAGCGGTACGTCGGCATTGTAGTCGATGTGATTGCCCTTCTTCGGTGTTATCTTAATGTTAATACCAGCAGCTTTGAGCTCTCGTCGTTTCTGAAGCAGTGCGAGCCTGCGAGACTCTTCCAACTGTCTCTCACGCGCCTTTCGCTTTGCCTTCTTCCCGCTGACGTTAGCCAAACGTGCACGTGCTTCAGATAACATCTCCTTGTCCTCCTCGTCCATGTCAATCGCATCGGGGCGAGCTGGTCGGCTTTCGGCATAGGCATCGACTTCACCGGGGCGCAATCTTCGAACTTCGTCGGCAGTAGGTGCAGCTGACTCTCCTCCCTCTGGTCCTGCCAAGCTCAGTTCACCACTCTCCCTTGACTCCTGCTCATCTAGCAGCTTCTGGTACCGCTCCAAGCACTGTGTGGCAGTCCGCCCGACGATTGGAGCAATGGTACGCCATTGTGTAGGAAGTAGCTTGGCCATGGTCAACAGCTTCTCGTCATCCTCCCTTGACCATTCCGTCTTCTTGATTGATGGGTCGAGCCATTCATTCCATCGCGCCTTGCATTGTTTTGCTGTCTTCTTCGCAAGGAGAGAGGCGCATCGTGCCCATTGGTTTAAGCCGTACTTTGAGATTGCCGCCTTAAGCACCTCGTCCTCGACGTTGCTCCACTGGCCAACCTTGGTGACGACCATCTTGGCGATGATTCCTGTATTGATTGAAAGGAAGTACCGCACACCGATGTTGAAGTGAGCGTGGTCGGTGGACGCGTGCTTGATTGCTGATCAGTCGCGAGATGTAGCAGAGCTAGAATCTTGAGAACCGTGGAGACTAGAGTGTCTTGGCACGCCTCCACCTTACTAAGCTACTATCACCACAGTCACAGTGACGTAGATGTATCTCTTCACTTATGTTAACTTTGCTCTTCGCTATTCAACGTTCGTGCTTTCTTCTCAAATCTCAGTAATACATTTTTTCTTTTAAACAAAATGATGAATCTACGGCTTGTTTCTCGCCGCGTTCCTGCGACTCGTACCTTGAGCACTTCAAGAGTATGCTATTCTGGCAAGTCGTCCATGACCGAAGTTAGTGATAGCGGTTCAAAGCATGACAAAGTTCAAGAGCCAGTAAGCTTCTCTGCTCGGCCACAATGTATTGCAGCTCATCAATGAAAGCAATCGTCTGTCAAGCCGGAAGGACAGCCAGATGCACCCAAAAATGTGGATCATGTCGAGGCAGCCAAGGCTAAGGTGAAGACACAAGCAGAGCTCGATGCAGAATTTCAACTGAGAATGCAAGAACACTCGGGAGACGGCGGCGCCTCAGGAGTCGAGTACGAAGACGGGCAACCAGTCTCAATGAAACGAAGCGTCAAGAACAACATGTTCCGGTACATTTGACTTCGACAATTGTGTGTACTTCCTCTTGTACGTTCAAAATGCGTCAGCTTCAGTCAACCAGCATGTTGAAAAGTTCGAATCACAGTGTAACATTATCGTTGTATATCTACATTACGACTACGATTGGGTATCACGGAATATAAATTGCTGGCTGTTTTTAAAGTTCAATGCTCTCGTCTTCCCGCATTATACTCAGAACATTCCAAACTTCAGCTCTCCGTGCCAGTTCTGCTGCACCACGTGCTGCTAATAAGCCCGTGTCTTTAACTTTGTTAGCACTCAACATCAATGAAACGTCCACTTCCAGAACACTCCATAGGGCAGCTTTGACAACATCCAGGAACTCTGCATTCGCGCCATGGTCTCCAAGAACAACGATCTTGTTCGGTGCCCGCTGTAATGCTCCGGCAACTTCAAGAATAACCTCGTGTATCTGTGCCCAGTACCTTGCTCTTGACACTTCAAATGCTGGCAGGTTCCACCAGCCAAGTTCCATATCGATCCTGTTGGAATAAGTCCACTCCTGGTTTACATGCTGCAAATACTGTACTGTCGCACTGAAGGAAAGTTGATCAAAGTCTAAGAACAAAACATGCTCATAAGGCATCTGGTGTTCCTCTGCCAAACAGTCCGCCAAGTTTGTCCAGGACTCACAAAGGCCATATCCCAACCCTGCGAAAGCGGCATTCGTATCCCAGTACGTTGGCTTGTCATTCGGGAAGTGGTTGCCTTGCCTTACAGAATTCAGCCCAGCAAGGTCCAATGCATCTTGAAAGTCATCAGAGACCCACCCAACGAGTTGAGGCGCGACAGGGGCAATTGTCGATATTGGCATTCCGAGCTGTTCTTCGATGGCACTTCGCACCCGTTTCACGAACTTGCTGAGTGTTGCCGATTCTTGTGTAATGGGCAGTCCCAGCTTCTTCCTCGCTTCGCGTCGTACTCTTTCAAGACCACATCGTAGTCGATTGACCGGCCCCTCACAGTCGAATTCCTTCCATGATTTTGTCCACCGCGACACCAGCTCAATGTAGTCTGCATCGGCTTCAATCTGAATAAGTGTGAGTGAAGGAGCTCTAATACTGCTCTGGATAGCATACCCTAACCAAATCCACCGTTGTGCCATTGTGGTACTTCGCAGCACCAGTCGCATACGAGGTGGTGAAGTGCACACCAATTCCAGGTGCAATATTTTGGACATGCTCTTGTGTAGGTGGGACTTGTTCTAGTTGAACAACACGGGCGCCGACTAAAGGCACAACAAGTGCAGCAAGGAGTTTCATCTTCAATTCAGATGTTGAGTTCGATCTGTGGCAAAGTTCTCTACAAATACTTAAGTCAATAAGTATGCAAACAACAAGAGGCAAAGTAGTGACGGCGCGTGAACAGTTGATCATGCACCCCGCGCGGCCCCCTCCGTCTTATGTACGATCAAAGGAGTCGTGCCGCGGTGGCTTGAGGCGTGCAAGTCATTAGACGCAAGTTCCTGGATGCCTGGACCAAGTTTATTGGGCTCGCCAAGGAACGAAAGCTCGAAAGCTTACCTTTTGGTTCATTGAATACGAACCATTGCGCCAAACCATGCCGTATATGCAAACTTTATCTACAGTTCCCTGGGGCTTCTCTATACATTTTGAAGAGTTTTGGGCTCTTAGTAGTGACGTTGACGCTGTGTTGTAAGTTGTCACGAGAGCACAGAAGGATTAATGCAGCTCTTGGCATTCGTTCTGTTCCGGGTTATCCGGCCCGTGCTGTGCTGCTATTTTGAGCAAAGCCCGTTTATTTCCTGGTCTCCTTTTACGTGAGCTAGGGTTCCTGAACGAGGCTGTACAAGAAACTGTTTGCAAGCCCGACGTTTTCATGTTTATACGCTTGAATAGGTGCCTTGCGCCCTGTTTCATCCATGCGCTATGGTGAGATGAGAAATCAGATCTTGGAGAATTGAGTACGCTGCAGAGTTGGGTTTCACAGTGGCATGCGACTTCCGTCAAAGTTCGGTAGACTTCATACGTTGTGCCTCGGTTTAGATGGATTGAAGTAAGGGCAGAAGCCCGACCTTCCGCGCATCCTCTTCAGTCTCACGAACGGAAATTAAGAATTCATTTGACTGAGAACAGCTGACTTCATGGACGCGCCGCTATGAAGTCAGACGAGCAGGCGGATCAAAAGACTAACGGGCATGCTGAACTCTTTCACATCTACTTCAAGTTGCTGGAGAAAACGGGCGTCAACTTCTATAACCTCTAGTCATACAAGATATCATGTCTTTGCAGGCGCTGCCCTGGTCATCCTATGTAACCACGCTGGCAGCTCGTGAGAATAATATCAGTCTAGCTGTGAGCGCGACACAGGGAGGCCGTTGCCATCGGCTTTGGTTTTGCGCTTGATTCCTGAGTGTATGGCTCTTGAATTCGGCTCTTTCACCCTGCAATGATTACAGTAGAAGGGATACCCCTTAGCATCTATCTCAATCACGGCGGAGATGACCCCGAACGCAATGGCTGCTTTCACTCATGATGTGAGTCCACTGTTGCCTGCGTTGTTGGTGTCAGGCTTGAGCGTGTCCCACGATCCGTATGTTGTATCGCGAGGCGCGAATACCTCTTCCGTAAAATCGAGCAACCCATGAGTATCGTTTTTTAACTAGGAGATATTTATTAATATCGGCGAGTTATTGCTTTACTATCTTCTTCAGGCTTGTACTCATGACACAATGAGTACAGCTATAACTGGCCATAGTTTGAGTTTCATTCTGTGTCAACCGTATCGAGGGCATTGATTGCCATTTGACGCCTGTCTACAGCATGTGTTAGTAAGCACAATAGAACATAGAGTGACGTCGACTGCGCAAGAGCAGGGATAGCAAGCTATAGGAACAGAGGGAAACAAATGCTAAAAGTCCACATCGACGGCCCTAGAGGTATTTGTTGAAATAAGCACCTGAGATATAGTGGGGTTCAAGGAATTTGTGTGATTGACTAAAATGCTCGACTAGAATCATGGAAGGAATAACGTGGTTCCCCACCGAGCGGCCCACCCCAACGAGTGGCCACCCTAACCAACTTTTCTCCATCATCTGTCTTTTATCCACAATGCCACCACAACGCAATGCCCAACGGACCTACAATGAAGGCACACTATCCCTTGCTATCAAGGCTACCCAAGGTACTGTACCAGTCAGTATAAGACATGCAAGCAAAGCTTTTGGTGTTCCCCGAACCACGCTAAGACGACGATGCGCTGGACAGCGTTCACGAGCCGAAACTGAGCCCAATTCAAAGAGATTGACAGCGTTAGAGGAGGAGGTGATAGTGTCACGTATACTTGAGCTGGATGCCAAAGGATTAGGCGCTACGAAAACCATGGTTGAAGAAATGGCCAACGATCTACTCGCTGCGCGCGGTGAAGGACCTGTTGGCAAGCATTGGGTAGACAGGTTCAAGACGCGTACCAAGAAGATCAAGCTTCAACGCAGCCGTCCATACGATCGACAACGAGCTCTGAACGAAGATGCACGCGTTATAACGCGCTGGTTCGAGCTTGTGAAGAAGACAAAGGAGAAGTATGGCATCCTGGACGAAGACACACACAATTTCGATGAATCTGGGTTCATGATGGGCGTAATTAAAAGCCAAATGGTCTTTACAGCCTCTGAGAACCAAAACAACCCTAAAAAGATACAGCCAGGCAACCGCGAGTGGGTCACAATCATCCAGGGCATTTGCGCTGCAGGATAGGCTATCCCACCCCTCGTCATCTTTGCTGGAAAGGTCCTTATATCGAGCTGGTACGCAGGTATGCCTCGCGATTGGACAATCGAGGTCAGTTTCAATGGCTGGACAACAAATGAGCTTGCTTTGAAGTAGTTGAAGCACTTTGACGCGCACACAAAGGGGCGTACTGTGGGCGCGTACCGCTTGCTGATTGTGGACGGCCACGGGAGCCACAACGCAGAGGAATTTTATGAATACTGTAAGGAACATAAAATTATTGTTCTCTGCATGCCTCCACACTCATCGCACCTGTTGCAGCCGCTGGATGTGGTTTGTTTTGGCCCCTTGAAGCGGGCGTACTACACCGAGATTGACAGTTGATCACGGTACTCAGGCACGCAAGTCAAAAAGGAGACCTTCCTACCAGCCTTCCGCAACGCTTTTGACAAGGCAATTACAAAAGATAATATCTTAGCAGGCCTTAGAGGCGCCGGACTGGATTCCCATTATCCAGAGCGAGTGTTATCGAAGCTTGATGTGGTGCTTTGCACGCCGACACCATCACCACCACAGGACACTCCATGGGAATCCAAAACACCAAGCAACCTTCTCGAGGTAGAGGCCCAAACAACCCTAGTTCGCGAGAGCATACAAAACACAGAGTGTCACCCATTTCACCTCTTCTACAGGCTGTTGATTCGCTTGCTAAATGCATAGCTACCATAGGTCATAATTCGGTGTTGCAGACTAGGGAAATTGCAGGTCTTCGCAAGGCAATAGATGCCACGACAGAGCAGCGCAGTCGCAAAA
>JALRMI010000493.1:0-17657 GCA_026120165.1 Leptosphaerulina australis
CTCATGGTGATCGAACGAAACGAAGAATTACGAAAGACCGATCGAACGCAGTGAGATAGGGCTCAATCGAATCGAACTACGTTACGTTGGGAGCGCTGGCCTTCCCTGTTGAATAGTGCGAAGACGCTGATAAAGTTTGATACATTAAGACTGGCACAGGTATGTCCCGAATAAGACAACCCTGAATGCTTCTTCGTGCTGGCGTCGAAATGTCAATATTGCATTTGTTCCGTATTTGTTTTTTTTTCTAAAGCAATCGACCTGCCTGTACACGCATCTTGTCTTGTAGGGTCATAGACTCCCGTGGACGTTAAATCAAAGACTTAACCAAATCAGACCTACCTGTGCAGTTTTCTCTCGTGATGGGGGCGGTTTTGAGTCCATGCTTGTCCGGGCTCAGAATATTGATAGCCAAGTAATTGTTCCGCATGCATTGCAAACCGGCTTCCATTGCAGCCAAGAGCTCTCCCGCGGCCAGACTTGTGTCAAAAGTAACCCATGAAGAAACTCTTTATGCCATCTTGTATCTGTCTGTGTGGAAAGGAAATTTGAGAGGCTGAATAGACTGCCCGATGAAGCAACCAGCATCTTGTCTTTCTTCTCTGCCTCTGGGATCATGTGCTAATTCTTAGAAAGGCCAGTAGTGATAACTATTCTCAGCCGACTTGCTCCATGCTTCAAAACCAGGGTGGCATTATGAGTGTCCACTGGAAGTCTTGTATAGAGCGCCTTACCAACCCTGTCTTCGAGCTCTTCCTTCGCAAGCTCTGCTGTTTACGAAACGAAGAAAAATGTTTTCTTCCCCAGTTCCCCACCGGCGTGCGGATAACAGTGACTATTTGATGTGAGCTTCAAAGAACGCCATGACGCTGGCATGTAGGCCAATATGAGAGAAGACATATTGGCTGAGAGAAGCCGCACTTGGGGACAACTCAGGCTCATGCTTAACTCGCGCCAGCACGCAACTGTGGTGTTTTATCTGGGAGAGAGTCCAAATGTCCTGATAGAACTGGGCGTCTTCTGCGGCAAGGCTTAGGCCCTTTGCCAATGGAGATCCTGCGTACGTCTCACCCATGGGAGATGTTCTTCGTCCTTTCAGAGTTGCTGTCCGCTTCTGAAATTTTGCTGCATCGATCTCAGAGGGCAACCTACCAGCCTATCAGAAGTAGAGTAGATGGGGGAAATTGCATATTCTTCGAGGTAGCTGCGCAGTTTTGTACTGAAAGATTCCTGCTCCTGCTTGCTAAGTTACGACAATGTTTCGAAGCTAGTCATCGGAGACTATAGCTATGTCCTGCCTTGCATTTTCCATCGACCTTAAATGAAAATCCAATCCAATCCAATCCTACGTCCTGCCTTGCAAGCTACCTTGATACCCTGAGTCTACCAATATTCGCCGGAGCGACATCTTCGCAATTGCCAAGTTGAGTTCAGATGTATGCACCCATGTATCTGGCATATCGTTAGTATGTACAAAGAGATGGAGCCTCACTTCCAGAAAAGGTGGGTTGAGAAGAGAAACAAACATCGTGGCCAAAGTGTGTTACGTAGGCTGTGGATTTGTGCACGGACGCGAAACATACCAAGCTCAAGCTCCCCACAACACGCACCTGTCCGACCTCCATCTTTAACATGTGATCCACGATTGGTTGCACCTTTGGGGTGTCTGATGAATTTCAATGCCTACGCGCGCAATTAAAGCTGTTTTTTATACACGCTTCCATCATGAGAAAGGTGTAATGCATCGTATGCAACGTGCGCAACGCAGCTAATATTCCATTAGGTTCACATGTACTTCATCAGGTCCCAGCAGGCGCAATAACGCCTTCGACTTCACCGTCAGCTCTCCCCGCCCCACTGTTTCCCTTCTCATCGATCACCCAATACCTCATCCCTACGCAACAGTTTTGCGATCGCCTAATTACTTGCTGCGTGAACCATCACCGCATTATTGGCTATCCTGTCTGTATAAAGGAAGAGAAGAAGTATGAAAGAAACGAATTTATCTTCAACTTCGCCATTGTTATCAGTGAAAATGAGGCCGATTGGGCATGCTACGGTCAAGTGGTGAGGAAGCTGGGTAGACTGCTAAGAGGATTGGAAGAACAAGGCGGATTTTTAAGCAAAGAAGAGGACGTATGGGACGATGAGCATGTGGGACTCGGTATAGGAGGCAGTGGTATGGATGACAGTATGGGAGGGAGCGGCTTTGGAATTGGCAGTGGAAGCAAAGTATATGCACTATGCGAGATGGTACTCGAGGATCTCAACAACTATGCCGAGTGCATGATACCTATTGGTATGTCTTCTGACACGGGGTCTTCCATTGCAATTACTGAATCCAGTAGACGACTCCAACACAATCAATCTCAAGCTCTTTCCAACGAGACCGCCACCACCACCTGTTCGAGCGCATCAAGTCCCTGTTCTCACAATCTCGCTTGCCGACTTACAGTTGCCAATCTCATCCGACTTGACCCTGAACCGTGTCCTTCCTTACATTGATGGAGTGAACTCGATATCGCGCATCGCCCAGCTGGCAGACACAGACCTCTCATTGACACGAAGGGCAGTACAACATCTAGTGTACTACGGGTGTCTGGTGCTTCTGGATATTTTTAGCTTCGGGGCTATCTATGCGCCCACAGCAGAAATCGGCGGCTTTGTTGTAGACGATGAAGTCAAGGAGGAGTGCATGAGATACGTTCGGACGCCGCGGCTGAGAATGGGTTCGGCAGCGAGCAAGAGCACGGTTATGCGGAGCGAAACTGAAAGGAGTCGTGATGAGCGAAGTTCCATCTCTTCCTCGGCATCCCAGCGGAGCGAGACTGCCAGCTCAACTATCCATATCTCAGACTCCAGTGCAGCAGAGAAAAAAGATGAAGAAGATGAGTGGCACATCAAACATGACACGCTCATCGCTTTATACACATCGCTGCGCCAAGGCCTTACGCTCAAAAGCTGGGTCCTCGATAATCTCGACTTGTTGAGCGGTATCGACGTCCGCCGCTTCATCACGTTTGGCATAATCAAAGGCTTCCTATACCGCGTTCACAAGTACGCGTACGCAACGTCGACAGCATTGCCCCCAGCACCACCGACAAGTCTACAGACCTCTGCTGCACCCTCGACATCGAACCTGAGAGACTCTGATACAGCCACTATCCGCGGTAATGGCCACCATCCTTCGTTTTCGATTCACCGACCATCTATAGCTTCGACAGCAAGCCTCAACCCGCACCTGGCGAACACACACCATCACCACAAAGCACCCAGTATTCCGCGAAACCAGGATTTGAGAGATATGGATGAGCTAGTCAGCGAGAGGGAGAGAGAGAGTGGATTGCCGCTCATCAGGTTTCTGGATGGCATGCATTGCTTTGATGAAATTTGCAGTGAGCTCTCACTGCCCGAGAAGGTCGTTGAAGGCAAGATCAAAGGAATGGGCGAAGGAATGGGAGTAATCATACACCGGTAAGGTTATAGAGAATGATCACTCAAAAGGGAGCGATACCAGATACTGCGTAGTACGCATGCTTGAATATAATCCTTTGGCATCAAATGGTGGTCTAGGTCCGGCCAATGCGAGAAGAGATTGTGAAGTGGTTGTGGGCCGCATAGCCTCACCTGCAACTTCTCGACTGCCATGTCGTTCTACCGAGTGAATGTAGTGGAGTCCCCACAACCACATGATCGCCTAACCCATGTCAAGTCCACGAGTCCAACCCAAGTGTAGCGAGCTCTGCATGCGTGACGCACGTCACCCGTACAACTTCGTGAGCCCAAAGACGCCGTGACACACACGTGGAACGCACGTACGGACGTTGCTTGGAACCATGTGGAGAAGACCTCAGAGGAGGAGTGGGTACGGACCCAGGATTACAAAAGGCAAGCAAAGGGGCCTGATTGCAGGCACACAGCCGTCCAAGCATAGTCTCAAAAACTCCATTCCACCTGATTGTGTCTCATAACCGTTGCGTATACCCGACATTTGCCGCTTCAACGAAACCAATCCAGGATGCTCACTCTGCTCAGCGCCGCAACGCTCACTCTCATCGCCGGCTTGAAACTCACTGCGCTGGCTCTAGTGTTCAAATGGATGGCACGGTACTGAGCTCCTGGCCCTTCCTCCACTCTTCCAAATCTTTTCCGGAATATTCGCACCAAGCTCGGTAATCTTCAAGATCCACACATCAGCAGCTTGCCAAATGAGGCGAGCATCACCACGCCTCACTCCCCGGCCCCAGCTCTCAGGTTTTATCAGCCGTGCCGCCGTAGACCTGTCAAAATCTCAAACAAATCTCCGGTCTCCATATTGTGGATATTGGGGTGGCTCCGCGCACTATAGGAATGAGCATTTTACGAGCAGGCATCGGAGTTGTGTCCGGCCCATATTGTCATCCTGAGCCCGGGAGCGGAGACAGATTCCAGAATGAGCGAGTGAAGCGGCTATACCTGTATGGATGGCGGAAGAGCCCCGCATTATGGCGAGCTACCCCGCAATGCCGATGCCGGCATCACGAGATGTGAGGTCCAACCGTCGAGATGGTGGTGGGTGGTAGCGGTGGTGTTAGTAATAATAGTAGCAGTAACAGTGGTGGTGGTGGTTGTAGACCGAATGCCGCTGGACACTGTTCGCATGCATTTGTGCCCGTCCTAAAGCAGAAAGGGGGGCTGTACACAACCTCAACTCCAAAAACATAACAAGATGGCAGTCGACACGGAGACTTTCACAACCCTCCCTATCCTCCCGCTCAGCTGCGCTCTCGACCCAGCGACTAAGCCGCAGTTCCTTGCTGACCTGCGCTCTGCCTTGCTCAATGTTGGCTTCCTCTATCTGTCCGAGACAGGGTTGCCAGACAAGTTGATCCAGGATGTGATTGCGGAGTGTAAAGGATTCTTCGAGAACTTGCCGCAAGAAGAGAAGGAGAAGATTGAGATGAAGAACGAGAAGAGCTTTCTGGGATGGAGTAGGGTAAGTCGAAAGATTTTCCCTTTGATCTGATTTCCTTTGTCACGTCTGCTCATGGTGTTTGCACGTGTCGATGACAGAAGGCAAGAGATGGCTGTAAAATAATTTGTTGGATGAGATCAATGGTCGATAGTCTTTTGGTACTCGTACAGTCGTATACAATGCTGGTTTGTGTACATGAAGCGATGCAAAAAGAAGAAAAGAAAACGCTGGAGATATTACTATGAGTTAAAGAGAAGGAAAGAATGCCCAAGAAAAAAGAGCGCAAAGCAGATATCCTCCTGTACCAAACACCTTGAAAACAAAACCGGGTATCTTCCAACATGTATTTACCAAAGGGACGGTGGTGTGCGAACACACTGTAGTCATTTTGCTGTTGTGCCCTCCCTTTTCTTCTCCCAGGACACTTCTGTACGCTTGCTGACCATCTCCAAGCTCGACAACGAGACCACAGCGCTTAACGTAGATCACCGCGAACAACTTGATCTTTCAACTCCACACCCGGTCCCAAAACCCGGGGCGCCACTGTACCACAATCTTCTTGCGCCAAACCAATGGCCATCGTCACGCCATCTTCCGGCTTTTCGGCCAGTTTACGAAGAGTACATGCGCCGCATGTCTGAAATTGCAACCCTTTTCACGTCCCTGATCGCCCAAGCAATTGGCCTACCCGAGGATGCATTCAGCCAGTTCTTCGATGAACAGCAACAGCACAAGCTGAAGATTGTCAAATACCCCGAAGTCGACGTGCCAGACTTGCCAGCTAGTGCCAGTGACACTGATAGGAGGAAGTGGGAGATCAAGCGACAAGGTGTTGGACCACACAAAGACAGCATGCTTACCAGTTACCTGCTGCAAGCAAGCAACCAGCCAGGCTTGCAGGCTCAGAATGCCAAGGGACAGTGGATTGACTGCAAGCCCATTGACGGCACACTTGTGGTTGCCATCGGCCAAGGAATGGAGGCTTTAACGAACGGCGTCTGCGCATCGACAACACATCGCGTGCTGAGTCCGCACAGGGGTGAGGGTGCGCGATACTCTGTACCATTCTTTCAAGGTGTGAGCTACGACGCAAAGTTCGAGGCCATGGATGTCCCTGAGTCTGTTCTGAGGTTGCGCGACGAGGCACGCAAAGCTAGGAAGGATGATGTAGAGTTCACCTTCGTCAAAGGGAAGTGGGGACATCTAGGAGAGGCCACGCTGATGAACCGGGTGAAGAGCCATCCTGACGTTGGTGAGAGATGGTATCCAGACCTGCTTCAACAGATTCGAGCACAGCAGGCAGCAGCCGCACCCACATGACTGAGAATGCCGAAGGGTATTGAACAAGAATAAAAAGACCTTGTCACACTTCTACTCGCTTCTGCAATTACTGCCCACGAGACTATTGATTCTGCGTGCGTGCATCATCGCGCAGGCCGCAAGACGACGCACGTTGCGGTGAGCTGATGTCCGCCTGCAGCCTTCCCTTTTCGGAAGGCTTACCAGACAGGGTGAGGTCAGACCATAGAAATCGTCCGATGTTCGATTGGCTGAAGCGGGTGCCGGGTCCACGTCGTCGGCTCAGCGGCCTGTCCGCCTAAAAAAAACGCTAGTGAACCCATCATCTCGCTTGGCGCAGGAGTTTTCTGCTTGTCTAGTTGGTTCAGAGGCTGGCCGATCGAGAAGCACGATGGATAAGGATGCGGGAAGAGGTGAATTTGATATTGACATGTTTCATAATCCTTACAGACTATTGCACTCGTGGTAGAGCAGTGCGGCTTGCATTTGCAGAACTGTAGCGTGTTCCACTTCGCTTTCGATATCGGTGTCGAGGATCTCGGCTTTCTGTCCATTTTGGGAGTCGATCTCGGAGTAAACTGAAGCGAGCAACGCTGTAACCAAATCATCACGGAAGATTCCACCCTCAGATGACCGAGCTTGTGTCTCCACCTCTTGAGCATCATCTTGCAAGGGTCACTGGTCCCTTTTGCTCCCGTAGACCGTATCATTGGCACCACAGGCGGATCCTGTTGCAATCCTTCCTACTGGCCTGCAATCCTACCTCGAGTGGATCCCGCGCATTGCGTTTCATTTCGATTATGCCGTGCGGGGACAACATCTAAGGTTTGCCCAAGCGTTTCTTCACCTGCCATCTCTCGATTTGATTACTTATAAAGTCGCGCATGAATTGGTCCGAGAAGGGTATGCAAATCGGATTGATTCAGTCTGCTGTCATCAAGTCAATTAAACATGGGTATCGTAGCTGCGTCTTCAAGCGTGGTGAACAATGCTCTCGGATAGACCCCTCTGCGTCGGATCCGGGCATTGTCTTTGATCAGTCTTCGTACTCGTGTTATTGCGATAGAAGTCCGCCACGTTCTTAGTTGGCCTGAGAACCTGGTTCGCGCGAGGGTGGAGGTCGAAACAGTATTTGTCCGACTCCGGTATCCCTGCTGCTAGGATCTGCTCGCGGAAAATTGCGAACTGTTTTGGTGCCCGCTCAGTGCTCGACTTTCATATTGGGCTGCATATACATGATGTGTTGACCGGGCTCACCCATCATTTGCGGTTGAGACTGAGGATGCGAATGGGGAGCGTGTGCCATCATTGGCATCTCGCCAGGATGGCTGACTTGCGGTACGTAGCCTTGATGAGTGTAGGAGGGGTAGGGCGCTGAAGTCTGTTGTTGTGCGTGCGGATGAGCGTGCTGAGATTGCGGGGGGGCTTGATGGCTCATTGGCACACTCATGTGTCGCTGGTACTCAGAAGCGTGAGGCGAAGGATGCGAAGTTGGTGTGCCGTAGCCTGTCATCTGCATAGGCTGAGAAGTGACCAGTGGCGCATTGTCCAAAGGGTAAGACATGGCTCGAGCATTGCTCTCCATGCCGTAAGGGCTAGGATAAGGCTCAACAGCATGAACCGAGGGGTGATCTGCCATTGAGCCTGCGTGATGCTGAGGATGCGAAGATGGGTGGGGACTCCAGCGCACTGTGTCGTGATGCGGTGTGGACACCTCCATTGGTGGCGGCGCCTCAACGTGCGGCGAGGAGACGTGATGAGCGTACGAATGTTGTGTTTGCCAGTGTCCAGTTTGGGAAGCGGATGTCGTAATCTCAGGAACTGAGTGGACACTTCTTGCTGTTCCTGTGGAAGACCTGCGCGGTTGGCTGAGCATTTGAATGCGATCACTGGGCGAGGGAGCGCCTGCTATCACTACTGTCAGCCTCTATGCACTTCATATTACATGTCTCACAGAAACGATAAACCGTTCTCGTCTCGCTAAACAATAAAACAGCAGTGTTTTTTGCAGATGCTGCACGTCGCCCAAAGAGAAACCGACATCAGGGTCTACGACTGTCATGACAAGCGCAAAACGGTAGACTCGTACAAGAGGGTGGGCTCGAGACACCAAAAAGCAAAGAAATGAGCCCACTCAATAAAGAGAACTTTTGATCTGTGCTCTGGAAACTGTATGAAACTCATCACATACCTGCGGCGTGTTCTGGGACGCCTAGGGTAGAAGGCACGCGTCCCATACGTGCGCGAAGCATAGCGTTTTCTTGCTCCAACTCTTCGTTACGACGCATGAGATCAATCATCTTGGAAGACGAGCTGTTCTCCAACTGGGAAGTGAGATCACGGACTTGGCGTTCGAGAGTATCGATGTGGTCCTTGGTTCTTTGACGGATAGCTCGCTGTGCTTCTCGGTCGTTGGCTCGCTTCCTTTCCAGCTGCGCAGCAGTGAGGGTTGTGACGCTGCGAGTTCCTGCTCTTGAAGGGCGTTTCTTGCCGCCGGACATGTTCTTCCTCGACTCGGACTCGGAAGAGTGGCCATCATAGGAAGGTGCTTTCTTCAGATTGTCCATCACGTGGGGAGAGGCGTAATTGGAGGTGCTCATGAAGTCGCTCCGGTAGGCGATAGGATCACGGTAATGGAGTACTGAAGTCATCGAGGATCCGCGGGGGGCGGTGAGTGTATTAGGCGATGTCGATGTTGCTGTGTCAGCGGGACCCAGTACAAAAGCGGTCCAAGCTTAACACCGTATCAATGGTGTGAATTGATGACTGCTGTTCCTGGAATCCCAAGATCAGGGTATTGGCGAGGGTTAATGTAAGCCTGCCGCAATACGCACAGCTGACCCACAGACGTGGGAACGTGTAGTGAATAGTGATGTAACTGAAAGATAGCGGAGATTACAATTTTGGACGGGAAAGCTAGAAGCGTGAAATGTCAAAAAGGAGCGAGGACATGGCTGGCAAGAGCCTATAACCTGTTCAATGCTATCAGAGCTGGTGAATAGCGTCTTTTCTCGCGTCCCCTACCCTGGCACCCAAGCTAATGCTTGCGTTGCATCCCGGCACCTGGCTGTAGCCACACGCACACGTGGGTTTCTGGGGAATTGTTTCACTTTGGCCACTAGGGTTGGCACTATAAGTTTTGGTGCCTGACAAGCGCTGATCACGCAAGCTGGATTGGTCTGCGGTGAAGACCCTTTGCAGAACTGAATGTATTGTGCAGTGGTCCCAACGGCAGAATAGCGGTGGAAGATGCCTGAAAACGGAGCCTCACCCTGCATCCGGCGACAGCAGTGGCTGTTCTAGAAAGACACCATAGGCCTCTAGCTTGAGGCATTACAGCCCGCTACTGAACACGGCCGCGTCCGGCGGTCCTGCGCGACACTAGCCCCTCGGGCCACCTTACCTAAAGGCGTGAAAGGCGACCGCCTCCGCTAAGAAAGCTCGCAACGACGACGTAAAGGAGGGGAGGGTTCGGCCACCCAACATTTGAACCACCTTATTGACCGGTTCGCCGCACCAATTCATGCTGAGTTTGAAAGCTGCAGGATGCCGCAGTGGACATGAAGGAGCACGAGCGGACCGTTCTGTGACGTTTTGCGACGTATAGCGTGGTGCTCATGCTTCAATCCCTCAGTGATGCCGGGCGAAAGATTAAATAGGCTAGTGGCGCCAAGACCAGTCGCACGTGGTGGCCCTGTTCAGTGGCCCCGCCTCGGTGCACGCCTAAAACTCTCTTCTGCCCTCGCAACTACTGTTCCGACCGATCCACCCAATACATTATCAGAGCTAGAGCATTGTTGCGTTACAATCGATGTCCTACTGTCTTACAAATTCGGCAGACATGCGGCTCTATCATGAGTGTATGTGTATGTGTATGTGTGTGTGTGTGTATGTGTGTGTGTCGTGGATCTAACTAACTCGCACAAGACAGCCGGTCGACGGCAGTCGATCATGAGAGAGAACAGGTTCTCCAGACAACTCATTGCACGATCAGAAAGGAACTTTCCGTCCTCCCGTGGCGGGAGCCCGTGTTGTTTGCGAACTTTGCTCAGCTGGCAAATAGCAAACTTGACGCGTCCAAGCCAGTTGTGTAGGTATGCAGATCTGCGCGTACAAAGTTTTAACATGCATGCTCGCTGCACTTGCATCTTGCAGTTCCAACGGACATGGGCAGCACGTGGAATATACATATGTGGTAAGCCCCCTCCCGCTATACGCAGGCATACATCTTCCGAACCTGTAGTTGGGCGCACGCAAAATGAATTGGGCATGGACCACGTCCGTGGTGCACCGTTCAGTGAATGCTTGAACAAATAAGTCTTATGGATTGAAAGGTTAGTGACAGCTGCACGGGCATCTCGCAGACACGCAACGGACGAACCAGGACCTCGTGCAATATTTTACAAATGATGACGGGCGGAAAAGACTTTTCCTTCAGAGCATGCTCCAGCTGATAGCAGCCCTTTCAGCACTAGGTGTTCGCCTCTCGTCCCCTGCACACATGGGATCGATCGTGTCGCTATGAGGCAATATCATATGGCCAGATTTGTTTTATGATAGAGCCAACCTCGGCATTGTCCTGTTCGCCTCATCCTGACGCACTTGGATCGAAAAGTCACTGCTGGTTCTAAAAATTGCCCACGAGTTCCTCCGCCACGAAAGAAAGCTTGGCGGCGATATTGGACGAGGTTGATTATCGGCAGAATATGGAAAGAGAGGCCCAAGCGCTCATCGGGTGCGCTAGTTCAATTGGCCGCGAAGCGACCGCGAGCCGCGATGAGAGAAAGGACCGGAGCGGTAGTGGGCGGAGGCCGTAAGAAAATCACGTTCGTCGCAATGCACGTTCATCGATGGCCAGGGATTGCTACACTGCGCTGCATCTTTCACGCAAATTGAGACCATTTCGAGTTTAGCAACAAGGATGGGAGCGGACAGGAAGAAACACATCGATATACTTGAGACAGCTACAGCTGCACGTCGTGGAAGTGGATACCAAGTCATCTTATAGTCGCTTCAGACAGCGAACAACAGGTGAGAACTCGCGAACTCTCTATTATGGAATGACGGCATCCTTTCATAGAATGCACATCCTCATAATTTCGAACGCTTATCCTAAACCATGGTGTTGAAATAGTGCCAAGCCCGTAGAGGTCCCCTGAAACCACTGCACCAGGTGTTGGATGTCTGAGCGATAAGGATAAACTTCACGCTTCCCCATGGGAGGGCCGATCATGATGGTTTCGGCGCATCTGACAACAGCTGAACTACAGACACCTGCACGGCTGCGTGCATCCTAAGCTGTGTCTCGACTCTCGATCTCATCGTGAAGTTAGCGGCAGATTATGATGTCGAACATGGCAGTGACCGTCCAGACACGGTAAGATTGTCTTCTGGAAGCCCTAGATGCCGGGACTACATTCTCGCTTCACCTTACTCGCCCGCGGGTGCATGTATGCTTAGCCTCAAGATATCGTGGGACCCGATCAAGTCATCCAGGAAGCCATATTTGGGTCAACGCCCATGCTCCAAACGATTGCGCAAGAATTAAGGGAACATGAGATTGCATATGTAACGTCTCTGTCAGATATTAAAAACATCGTCTCTAGCGTCTGTCGCACCTTGGAATCCTTCTGATGTCAAACTCTGTTATAGTGGTCGACTAACATGCTAGGAACCGTGGAGCGAGCCATCCGCTTAACCCGGGATTTTTCCATAAACATAGAAGTGGAGGCCGTGGACTATCTCAGCGCGTCACTAGCGGCTTTTGTCGCCGGATACGAAGACCACGAGGACAGAATTTGAAACATGCTTGCAAGTATTAAAGTTTGCGGGAGGCCCAAGGGCCGGCTGGTACACCTCGACTCGTGCACAACGACGGCAGGCGGCAGCTGCGCATCATGAATCTTCGAGTGCGCTTCTAGCTCGGAAGACTAGATGGGAGATCAGATTCACGCCGAAATTATTATAGTTTGGGTACCGATCGGACATATGATGGCGAAGGCGAAGGCGAACTTCGGCGACTCGCGTGAGCATACTGGGCGCAGCATTTCGTTGGTCGAACAGAAATGTCTAAAAAGATGACTGCCACAAGCGAATGGCTGAACTGTATTGGATCTACCGTGGATGCGTTTTGTAACAACAACAACAAAGGGCCGAAGGGGTGGCTTCTTGGGCGCACGCAACGCGACCACGCGTGCGTGCTCTCAACAGATGCAGAGAGATGAATATTACGCAACACATCTTACCTAAGAAGGATGTACCCCCGAGCTCCCTGAAAGATGCGAACAATAACTGTCATTGTTCCATTGCAGGGGCGCGCGCTAGAAGATTGCTAGAAACCCGTCATAACATTCTCTGCAGTTCATCTCCTGACGCCACAACTGTGGCGCAACTACTCCTTCTTGATGTACTGGTCGAAAATCTTTGAGATTTCGCGCGCACTCTTCTTAGGATGACGCTTTTGACCACCCTTGTAGTCCACATAGGTTACACCGAAGCGCGTCGTATAGCCTTCGGCCCACTCAAAGTTACTGCAGACACGGCGTTAGCACATGATTACTTGTGGAATATTAATGGAAACCTAATTGAGGTGACACCGACGAATGGAAACATGAGCCAAAGAATACAGCCATCTTTCCAAATCCTCAGTGATAGCTCCAAGCATAGTTTCAGGGACACAAGGGGAAGTGGTTTGTACGTACTCCATGAGACTCCACGCTGAGTAACCACGGACGTCGACGCCATCCAGAGTATGAGCATCAGCAAGTGCGCCAATATAGCCTCGGAAGTACTCTACGCGGAACTCGTCGTTCAGGATTTCTTCGAGAGGTAGTTCGTTCTCACCCTTTAGACTTGTACCGTTCTCTGTGACATAGAAGGTAGGTCCTCCGTAGCGGTCACTGAGCCATTTGATTAGCTTCCTGAATCCTAGAGGCATTGGTCTCAGCCAGGCTGATTGAGTCTCTGGGCCGATCCACTCTCCCTTCTTATTCTGCATGAGAATCTCCAAATTGCCAGCATAGTCGTCCAACTCTGGCTCTGTGTCCTTGTGCTTGATGTAATTCGCACAATAATGGTTCATACCATAAAAGTCGTTGCTGCCCTTAACAAGTTCGGCTTCCTCTGGTGTAAACTCTGGTAGTCTGTCTCCAAGTTGTTTGCGCATGGAGTCTGGATATTTGCCAAAGTAGACTGGGTCACCAAACCAGCAGATGGCAAACTCAATCTTGCGGTCGCACGCTTCGCGGTCTTTAGGATCTTCTGGATCCCATGGTTCGGTCCAGTCACCTATAAAGTATTAATGACATATTCTAAAAACAATCATAGCGTTCGTTTTGGACATCCCCGCGTACATGCGGCGTTATAAAAGGAGCTATGTGGCACGGGTGACAGCACGTGGATATTGCTTACCATTGAGGGTAATACCAATTTGGCCACCGTCTTGCTTCTTGAAGTCGTCGCGGTACGCCTTGACTGCGGCACCGTGGGCGATGAGGATGTTGTGTCCGACGATCCAGGGCTCCCTGCTACTGTCCCCCTCTTTGCTCTTGTTCCTGTCACTTGTGCGTCCGGGAGCAAAAAGTCCAGTGCCGTATCCCAAAATGGAACTGCACCATGGCTCGTTGAAGGTGATCCATAACTTTACAGTCGAACCGAAAGCTTTGAAACACACCCTGGCATAGTTCTCAAAATCCTTGACGAACTCTTCTTTATTCAACAAGCCACCATATCGCTTGTCGAGACCCTCAGGAAGGTCCCAATGAAAGAGTGTTACTAATGGCTCAATGCCTGCAGCTCGCAAGTCTTTGGCGAATTTGACGTAATGATCAAGGCCCTTCTGGTTGATGGGATCGTTACGTCCACCAAGTGGAATAATACGAGACCACGAAAGTGAGAAGCGGTAGGATTTGGCGCCGAGTTCCTTCAGCAGAGCAATGTCTTCGTCAGTGCGGTGATAGGAGTCGCAGGCCACGTCGCCGGACTCTCCACCTGCGATCTTGCCGGGGATACGACAGAAAGTGTCCCAAATCGAGTCTCCGCGGCCGTCTTCTGCGGGAGCACCTTCAATCTGATAACTGTAGGATATCCATTAGCATGTGCACAACTTTGCTCCGCAAACGCAATTATGAGCTATCATATAGAACAGGGCTATCAAAGCACGAACCTTGCTGTCGCAAATCCCCACAAGAAGTCCTTTGGCAAGTATGAGTCTGGCATGCTGAAACTTACATGCACTTGTACGTGCACTGCTCAAGTTACAATCGTAAAAGTACGACCAGACACAGAAGTGGGCATCTTTTCACTTCATATACCATGACTTGATCCTGAATTACCTTGTTGAGTCACGGAGCGCGACCCGCCGCAACCGTCTCTATGCGTCAACGTGACCTTTGCAGACACGAGTAGCACATGTAAGCCGATCCTCATGGCTCGATTGCATTCAGGCGGGTAAATCAGCATTTCCCCGCCTGCTCAGTGGCTAGTCAAATCATGGCCCCGCTCTCAATCACAGTTGCTTGAGTTCATGCTTGCGAGAACACGAAGCTGTGATTCCGTTGCTACCGTGGGGCTCACGATGCTCAAGGCGGTCAATGGAGCCGCGGCCCGTCGTATCAGCCTGCCATTTATCCAGCGCGAGAGACTTATCGAGTTTGGTCTGGCGGTGCTCATCTGGAGTGAGATAGCGGGGCAACATAACGCAAGCTTCGTCTCTTCCGACATCTTGGAGTTTGTCTTGAAGTCACGACGCCGCGTTCCTCTTGTCTTTATTCGCGAATGCCGGGACGGGATGACGTTACATGTTCAAGCAGGCGGAACGATAGCTTGGGTGAGTAGTGACAGTTGAGCGAAGATCAGCCGAAACCAGCGCTTTCCCCTATTGGGAATAGCATCCGGAATCTCAGCTCTTCCCTACATCATCACAACTCCAATTCTCTGTCGGAACAACATCTTGTTCAAAGGGAGTCGTAACCTAGCACAGGCCAGATAATGGGCGAAGTTTTTGAAGAGAGAAGGCCATCTTGAATTATCCAGTTTACGTCGAGACCGACCCACGATGGCATCCGCTATGCTTTTCACACTTCGAGCCATCCGAACTCCGACTAGACGATTCGCAACGCAGTTGCGCACTGCTACAACACAGGCGCAAAAGCGCGCTGGCGACATCTCTGACGCATTCGCATCCCTTTCTGGCCAGGAATTCAAACCACTAACACCCGAATATGCAGACCTCAAGGGTCGTCTAATCAAAGATCGCGAAAACGAAGTACGAGAGTCTTGGGAGCGCTTACTTCGGGACTTGCGGGAAGAGATTCCGCTCATCGTTGAGCTTGGTTCTAAAGCCATTCCGGAGATTGACTTCAAGGACATTGATAATGCACCAGATGTCTTCAATGACGAGCTGAAGAAGAGAGGTGTGGCCGTAGTACGGGGTGTTGTGGCCGAAGATGAGGCACTGCAATGGAAGGAGGATTTACGAAAATATATTCGCCAGAACCCTCACACCAAAGGTATGAACAACTGGGCGCTACACATGATGATGAAACTAATTATATTGCAGCATTTCCTGTCGACAATCCTCAGGTCTTCGAGCTGTATTGGTCGCGCACTCAACTCCTTGCACGTGGGCATCCGAACATGCTCAAGACCCAACGCTTTTTAATGTCATACTGGCACAGCATCAATCCACACATTCCAATCTCAACACAGCATCCTATAAGCTATGCTGATCGTCTACGGATGCGCCTACCTGGAGATGCTAAGTTCGCTTTGGGGCCACATGTGGATGGTGGTAGTGTGGAGCGTTGGGACGAAAAGGGTTATGGGTTGGGTAAAGTCTATGACTCGATCTGGAAAGGGCGATGGGAAGAATTTGACCCATGGGAGGCGAGCTGTCGTCTGCCTGTCAAATCTGATCTGCACCAGGGCGTAGGAGCTTGCAGCGTTTTTCGCATGTTCCAGGGCTGGTTATCGCTGAGCACTTGCAGCGCGTTTGAGGGTACTCTTCTCGTCAATCCACTCCTGGCGAAGGCGACAGCATACTATCTCCTGCGCCCATTTTTCTCGCCGAAACGTGGCATTGATCGAGGAGCGCAAACAGCATCTGAGACTGTCACAAAATCGGCTGACTTCCTCGCATCTGACAACTGGGAGATGGACTCAACACCTTCTTCTTGGGTACATGGTGCCACTCCGGGCCGTGGCCAAGAGTTATCGCACCTGCTCCATCCTCACCTCGACCTGCAAAAATCGATGATCCACATGCCCACAGTCAAGCCTGGCGATTATGTTGCATGGCACTGCGATACTATTCATGCTGTGGACAAGGTACACGCAGGCAAGACTGACTCAAGCGTATTGTACATTCCAGCTTGCCCTATGACAGAAGACAACGCGAACTATCTGGTGCGCCAGCGTGAGAACTTTGTGAATGGCACACCTAGTCCAGATTTTGGTGGAGGCATAGGCGAGAGCAAGCATGTTGGGCGCATCAAAGCAGGGGATATGCTGCAGCTGGTAGGTGAAGACGGCTGCCGTGCAATGGGTTTACAAGAGTGGGACAGTGACGCTGCCGGCTTAATACCCGGACAGAGGGTAATCCTGGACAGAGCGAACAAGATACTGGGATTCTATGACTAGCTGTCGCTCTCTAGCAATGTAGGCCAAACGGACAGTTGCTCAGTTGCCATCTTTGTGTTTATTTATACCCATACTTATATTCTAGTCCTAGCTGATACACCACGCGGCAGTGGGTATAGCGCCTGCCTTCAGTCACAGCCCTGTGGTTCTGTCTGACTGTATTGCGATTCCGATCGACACACTATGTGCTACCATATGCAAAGAAGCTTGACCCTTGAAGAAGTCGAGCGAGATATAGGTCAGGATGAAAACTATCTAGGCAACATGACCAAACACACATGCACACTGCCGCATGGCCAAGTATACCATTTCGAAGTCAAACAACGTAGCATATGCCCTCATCGATCTTATGTCAATCTTGAACTGTTCAATAGGAGAAGAATCACTATAGGGGCTTTTAAAACTTTGCTTGGGTGCTGACTTTCGCTGGAACTGCGCGGACAACAACCGCAAGGAACAAATGTGTGTAGATGGAACGGCGTCTATTTGCTTAAAATGGGACTGATACATTATAATGCGCATCAACGTACCTCTTCACATCCCCTCTTTGATGCATGCTCTCACTATCAGACACTTTTAAGCGCACCCTACAGGTGCTGTCCGTGATTCCAGGCCCTCAATCTTGTCCCGCCAGACAATAGAAAGACGGGTTCTTCTCTATTGTAATCCAATCCCGGGGGGGGGGGGGGGGGGAAGCCTTATTTTGGTGATGCCATATTGGTTATAGACCAGCCAAACCAAATTTTAAAAAAAAACAAATAAGTTT
>JALRMI010000494.1:0-17598 GCA_026120165.1 Leptosphaerulina australis
CTGTTTGCCCTTAAAAAAGTAATGTAGTCTCTACAGTGTCAGCACGCTTATATAGCGCTCGGTAGCACTTAAAATTCCAGACTATTTAATTTAATTTAAAATACGTGCTATCTATAAGGATGCGAACCGAAAATTGATATAGCTGAACAAGTCTACCAGTGAAGATAGCAACGCTGTTCCCACGAACTACCTACCCAAGAAGCGAAATAACTCCCAATTGTTGGTGCTACCAACAACTACCGACCTAACACTGAGGGTGATGTAAGTCTAATCTCGCGTCACGTGTCTGCTCTGTAGGCATGAACAATTTCTCTAGCTATTCTTGAGCTTACATTCGTTACCTACCAGAGGTTACTTTGAGCAAAACCACTTCATTCATTCTGTTCCGCTCTTCTCGTGTTCATCTGTATTGTAGAAACACCATGTAAAAGAGCCTCCTGAAAGCCCTGTAAAGCATCTTCGTAGTACTCAAGAAAGATAGGCACAGCAATATGTTTTTGCTAATTCAATATCATTTCTCACGCTTTTCGTATACCATGAGAGAATCACTAAAGCCCACCATCGTAAATTTATTCCCACATCTTCACTATCTTATCTCCTCCCCACTCCGCCTTGTTCCATACCCATCTCCAAAATCGGGCTTTGCGCGCCAATCCCCACGCACTCGGTCCATCTCTGTCTTCGAGAAATGTCTTTCATTGCCGTCATTGACATTACAGGGCCGTGTACCCCCTCTCCATCCTATCTCCACCCCCCTTGCTACCGACTGTCCCCTAGTGTCCAAGGAATTGCGAAGCACCGATTCGCTCGGACCGCAGCGCCACACCTCCCTCCCAAACACTAGTTTCTTGTACGAAGGAGCTGGAGGGGGGGTGTAAGGGAGCCTTCTGATTTTTTGAGGGGCAGACGGTGAGGATTCGAACGGCAGAGTAGGACTGGCATCTTCGATAAAAATTCTTATGTCGGTGTTTGTGGGAGTGTACTGATACTGAGCCAGTATTTCATCAATTTCGGCCTCTAAATCTCGAGATTGTGAGTCGACAGACCGCTCGTCTGTTGTATTATTGTCTGCAATGAGACATGGTAGATTGGACGTAGTAATCGGTAATATGTCTTCTTCCAGCTGTAGCGGTCTTGAGATCTTGGACTTCAGATCTATAGAATATTGTGTCGATGTGCGTGACTGCCGGGTAAAATAGCGACTGAACCGTGTGCTGAACCTTGCCATGGATTCAATTTTTAAACAATCTTGAATACAACGGTCTAGTTGGGCAAACAATGCTTCTGAAATGAGCGGTCGATGAGTCCAAATATTTGTTGCTTTTGATCGATTCTTTCTTCCGCGAACAAACTGCGAATATGAATGCAAGCAGTCTTATAGTACTAATGGACCTGAAGACATTCGGACTTCCGATGATTCAACCATTGTTCCGAAGCTTGCGCGAAGTCCGCAGGGTCAACACCGTCGCTTCGCTGTTACTTCTTTATGGCCCCCAACATGACCGGATTTCACGCATACTGATCTTGACACCAACATCGTTACAGGTGAATTCTAAATGAAGTCTGACTCGTATCTACCATTAAAATAGTAGTATTGCAGAGGAACATGAGTTCGTGAGGTCTTCGTGAATGCATTAAGTGCCTGGACATGTACACACAATCAGAGTCACATCTACAACACCATTTTGAACCTCGGATCCCTATCGTCTCCACTCCCTTCGAACTGTGCATACTTCCCATTAGCCTTATCGCGATTGATTTTCGCAACCCATGCGACATTTGTCGCAATCAAAACCCATGCTGCACACAACAAGCCCAACATGATCTGATGACTTCTATGAAAATTTGGACCCTCTTTCTTCGGATATACGAAGCTCGCTACGAAGCCACCAGAGTTGGCGATAGCCAGCTGTAACGCAGTGGTAGTAGCCCGTTTATAATGACCCGCGGAGTTGTTCGAGTTCCAAGAGAGAATACAGGGGACAGAAGCGTACATACCAGTCGCCATCATAAAAGTCATGCCGTATTGAACTTTGGGATTTGTAGTCACACTGATAACGCCGTATCCGATGATAGCTATGGGTAGTGTGACAAGCATAACTGGTCCACGAAGCGCGAGGCGATCTGAGATGAAGGCTGCAGCTACAGTGAAGAGCGCGGCGACGGCGTACGGAATGACAGTCCAGAGTTGGGCTTCGTTGGCATCGGTGGAGAACCCGCCTTTTACGATTGTCGGAAGGAAAAGACCAAATGAGTAGAGACCACATAGAATACAGAAGTATGCTGTTGCGCTCAGCCAGACCTGAACGTTGAAGACACCGCGGCGAACCTCTGACCAAGAGAAGGGTTCATGGACCGCAGAGGTATTCAGACGAATGCGGGCGCATTGTTTTTCGGATGTGGAAAGGAAACCGGCAGATTCAATGGAGTTGGGTAGAAATATAGCGGACGAGACGCCGACGAGGAAAGTGAGGATACCTTCGATGATAAATATCCACTGTTATGGGCGTTAGTAACTAATCAAAGGGAAGCCCGAAAGCTATCACTTACTCTCCAGCCCTCAAGGCCGCCAGCAGGACCGATGGCATTGAGACCACGAGCAAGAAGACCACCAAATGCGCCGGATAGAGACGCCGCAGTATAGAAGATTCCAATTCTTAAGGCAAGCTCGGTCCGTTTATAGAAATGCGAGAGGTAGAGAACCTGATGACATGTCAATGATCGACTTAGTCAAGATCATGACGATGGACACTTACCATGCCCGGCAAAAGCCCACCCTCTGCCACACCGAGCAGCGCACGCACCGACACAAATGAGGCAAAGCCGGTTACAAAGCCCAGACACATAGTCAATATGCCCCAGACAGCAGTCAGCGCAGGTAGCCATATCTTTGGCGACACCTTTTTCAACACTAGGTTACTCGGCAGTTCACTGTGCTTCTGTCAGCTCTAGCTTTCATAGACTACAACAGCCCGATGTACCTTGCAATATATGTAGCATAAAACACGCATAGCCCAATCGCATACTGATGATCATTGATTTTGAGGTCGGCTTCAAGGCCCAGGATCTTCGCATTACCGACATTTGTACGGTCGATGAACGAACATAGAAACAAGAGCGCAAGGACAGGCAGTATCCTATTGAAATTAATACCATGACCACTGTCACCAAGCAGCGATATGACATACCTGACGTCCATTTTCCATAACACCTTCTTGATTACTGACTCGTCTACATCTCCGAGCCCCTCTTCCACCACACTTCCCTTCCGGTGTTCGAACTTCTCATCTATCATCTTGCCTGAACTCATGCTCAGTCTCTCAGGCTTGACGAATGAAAGCTGTGGTAGTAAAGGAGAGAGAGAGAGTCCGGATGGAGGTAAATTTGTGTCGTCTCAGAACCGTAGGACACGGGTCTGCTTTATTGCACTCCGACCCGGCTCGCAAATCTGACGTGCGTGCTGCTAGCAGACACGCCAAAGGGAACCCCATGGGGAGTACAGCAGGCTAGGGCGTAAATGGAGGAGCCGGCCATCGACTAGGTTGCTGAAGGTAAGCGTGACGGATGAGCTCGGTGGAGCCGCTTCTATGAGGCGTGCACTACTACAATCAAAGAAGAAGGCGTTGCGCGGATCATTGACCGCGAGAGTGGGGGTAGGCAGTTGATTTAGGTCCGAGAAGCCCAGTAATGCTGATGCAAATGCCAGCACTATCCGCTGTACATACGAAGTTGGAAGGTAAACTCTCTTGTTGATATCGTGACTGCACGAAGGTGATTAAGCCATTGCACAAGCTTTTGGTGGGCAAGTCAAGCATCAGTTCTCTGGGCATCCCCACCTGGGTAGCTGGGCGCTCTGCCCGCCAACTTGGTACTAAGGGGATGATTTACCGGCCATCCGATTGGCACTTGGTATGCTCATCAAGAGTCGACATTGATGTAATAATGTACAGACCTGTTGACAATCATATTGGTTCTCGTTTCAATATCAAAAATTGAAAGAACATTGATCAAGTAATATTGGCACCACCTTCACAGGAGATCTTGTGATTCATCCCTTGTCAAGATCCCTGTCGAAACTGTAGCTACCCTGCTGTTTGCGTGCTCTTCTCGAACAATTCGTCCGTTGTTACACGATATCGAAACGCTGAGCAATTGCTTTTGTGGACCTGGGCATGATCCTGACAAGTTTTGTGGTAACGAGACTACACATGCTTTTCCAATAGTGAGCACCTGTAACGAGGGAGGAACAGAAATATGCATGCACGTAAGAAATCATTAAGAAGCAACAGAAATACGGTTGTTTATACTGATTAGTATTGTATCTATCATCCACATGCTATCTATGGCATGCTACAAAGCCAACACACTCAATTAAGCGCCCTCAATCTGGGCCTCATCTTCCATACTCTTAAGGTCATCCGCAACCTTAAAATCAGCATCAGTCTTCTCTCTAACTTGCTCTACAGTAACACCCGGTGCAATCTCCGTAAGCGTCAACCCGCCGTTTATCCTATCGACCTCGAACACGCACAAATCAGTAATGATGGTGCTCACACACTTTGCGCCTGTGAGCGGCAATCTGCACTCCTGAACAATTTTGCTACTCCCATCTTTGGCAACATGCTCAGTTGCCACAACAACCTTAGTGGCCTCAGGGTTGCTGACGAGATCCATCGCTCCGCCCATGCCCTTGAATACTTTGCCAGGCACCATGTAGTTTGCCAGGTCGCCTGAAGCGCTGACCTGAAGTGCGCCAAGGATGGACACATCAACGTGACCACCGCGGATCATGCCGAAGGATTCACTGCTGTCGAATGTAGACGCACCAGGTAGAAGGGTGACGGTTTGTTTTCCTGCGTTGACAATGTCGGCGTCAACTTCTTCTTCTGTGGGATGGGGGCCCATCCCCAGAATACCGTTTTCGCTCTGTAGCCAGACTTTCACGCCATCAGGAACATACGATGCCGCTTCGGTTGGGATACCAACGCCAAGGTTGACATAATATCCCTGCTTGAGCTCCTTTGCTGCTCGCTTTGCGATACGTGCGCGGTGTCCGGCGGCGGGTTTGCCAGAGGATGAGGGATCGCGCAGCTTTTTGATTTCGATCTTATTGGGGACTGTGGCGGGAACGATGCGGTCGACAAAGATACCAGGGAGATCGATCTCGTTGGCATCGAAAGTGCCGATAGGGACAATATGTTCAGCTTCGACGATAGTAAGACGGGCGGCCTTGGCCATGATAGGACCAAACGCTTTTGTGGTGTATCTGAATTTTGAGTTATAAGCTGTCATCACACAATTAAGCAACCTGCTCACCGAAAGACGCAATTGCCGGCTTCGTCAACTTTATGTGCTCTGATGATTGCTACATCGCCAGGCAGAGCAGTCTCCATCAGGAATTTCTTGCCATTGAACTCCCTCACTTCCCTTTTTGTACCGAAGCCAATTGCCTTGCCTTCCTTGTCGAATTTCGCAGGGATTTTGCCGTCCTGCAACAATGTGTTGACAGCTGTAGGTGTGTAGAAAGCTGGAATACCTGCACCCGCGGATCTTATGCGCTCCGCCAGTGTACCTTGCGGGCAAAGCTCAATCTCAATGTCTCCACTCAGGTATTGCTTCTCCAGTGCCTTGTTATTGCCCAAAAAACTTATTATGAGTTTCTTGACCTGTCCATTTTTTGTGAGATGTGCTAGGCCACCGACATCCTCAATGCCAGCATTGTTGGATACAGCGGTAAGTGAATGCAATGACTCTGGCCCGCGCTTCTGCATCGCCTGGATAATGGTTTCGGCAACACCACAGAGCCCGAAGCCTGCGCTGAGTACTGTGGAGCCTGATTGCACGTCCGCGACAGCCTCGTCGGCACTGTCGAATAGCTTCGATTTAGAACGATCAATGGTTGGCGCTTTGTCTGCTACTGCACTGATACTCCGTATCTGCTTCGTAAATCGCCAATGTGGTGGTGCTACACGCGCAGCACGCAACTGTGAGGGGAGTGGACGCCGCGCGCATAGTCGTGCAGGGAGGGTAGCAAGGAGCCGGTATGATGAGGGCAGCGCGTCCATTATGGGAATCAAAAGTTGTGAATTGTTGCTCGAAATATTCAGACAACAGTACTATTTACAACTTTCACGGTATTGGGCGACAACGGAAAAGAATTACTGATGTCAAGGTCCCACTCCAGAACAAGAGCCGTCGAGCGCAGAGAGCTCCATCGGCAACACGATGACGCGATGCAAGGTAAGAGCCTCCAGGAATATCGGCGTCAGAAGAACCCCCGAAGCACAGACAACGAGTCTTTCGCCGCGGTTGTGAGAGGGCAAGCAGGGGCTTAGTAAGGCATTGTTCGGCAATGTCCTTCCGAGAAAAAAAGCCGACGCCGCTCTCTGCCTGCGGCCAGGGCTTGTGTCCGAAGTGTGAGCAGAAGTCCGAATTGTGAGCAGAAGTATGCCCGATGATGGACTGCTGTACGAGGCTCGGAGACTGAAGTTCCTGCAACTATTGCGCCAAGCTGCAGTACATCTAGACCATCCAGTGTGCAGTCTACAAATCGAGCCTTGAATTCTGACCGCATTTGTGCTATGCAGAGAGCACAGCGGGCTTTCTCACTATATCTGACAGGATGTCTGATCGAGAACAATCAGGGAAAATTAAAGTCCGGCAGATTCATCATTTCGTTCCACATGTACGAACTATCATCATTCCACACATCGAGCTGTGGTGTTGCGAAAAAATCGAGATTGGTCACAGCCTCGTTCACCTCGTTATAGGACATGGCAGAGAATGGTAAGGGCTCCCCGAAGCCTGAGATGGATTCCAGAGAAGGGAACTGTTGTATTCCATCCGCAAGTGGCGGTGACATACCGAGATTTCGATGTGAGGCTGGAAGTACAAATGGCTGTGAAGCCATACCTGATAGTGTCTCAAAGTTCGGTGCTTGTTGAACGAGGACCCGTAAGAAACGACCATAGACAACGGAGGCACCGTTACGATGACTTGGCGTGCTTCCGATGCGCTCCAGAACAGTAGCAGTCTCTTGTATGAGCTTGCGAACACTGGGTGCAAGATTTTGGTTGCTGCGCTTCCCAGAAGCCGGTGCGCTAAGGGCGAGGGCGATACTTGCCGCGAAACAGATCATTGTGACTGTATTGTTCGGCATTGACTTGAGACGAGACTCACCCTGTATGGCAGCTCTCATGACGTTCAAGGCTGAAGACACGGCAGAAGCTCGGAATGATCGCTTCACCTCTGGCGGTGCGCTCGGATGATTCAGTAACATACTGTAAGTCGAAAGTCGGGTATGAGTAACGAGGATCTCTACGTATGGAGGTAGTGTTTTGTGTTCGAAATCGCCAATGACCGACGTCCATGTGTGTAGCCATTTGTCGAAAAACTCATCGATTGCTCTTTCGATCTCATGTGCCACCTTGAGACCAACATCAATGACACGGTAGCTATCGCATCTCGACCTCACATTGGTGAACAGGTTGTCGAGATCTCTGCGGAGTACTGCCATTGACACCATAGGGCCATCTTGCAGGTCTGAATTTAGTGCCGAATGCCAATGATCGCAGTGTTGTATGAGAGGAGTCTTTGGAACACAGTAACTGCGACCTCGAGCCAGGCACACACCCCGTTCCAGTACAAACAGTGCAATCCACACCCTTTCTCTTCGGCGCAATAGCCTCTGGCCCCACGCTGACTGTGCATCAACATCTTCAAGACCATCCATGGCTAGTGCTTTGCCTGCATCTAGACAATCGCCTCTAGGTATCTGTCTTGTGAGGTCCGCATTGAATGACGAAGACGGGGTTATGACTTTATCTAGTGATAGATCCAATGCGATTGAGAGAGCAGTAGCAAGGTAGAGACTGGTATCGTCATCGGTGGCATGCTGCCCTGGTGGCATCCAGGGAATGCTGACCATGAAAGCCAGAACAATTTCAACGGACCTATATTTCTTAACGATGACCTGCTCCGCAAGATACCGTCGATGAATGAGTAGTCGCTTGGCCAGAGAAGCAGTTTCAGGTAGGAACACGGCAGTGAAAGCTAGGAGAGTGGTGAAGAGAAACGATGAGCGGTTCCGAACAAATTCCAGCGTATGCACCATGGGGTCAAGACCCCAACGAGTGTGAGCTAGCTTTTGGTGGAAACTGTCTTTGTAAGCACATGTAGGCGGTGTTGTAGTGTGTGTCTTACTACGCGAGTAGTGTTTTGGCTTCATCCTTTGTCACTAACCCGACATCAATAGGATCGTATCCTTGTCCTTGGTCAAGATTGACTTTCATTGGCAGAAAAAACTGATGCACGTCCAAAAATGCGCTCTGCTCACTCCCGTTCATCTTACTTCCTGGAGATGATATAGGGTTGTCAAGAGTGTGAGGCGACGTGATACGAAGATCTGATGCGCGAGCAAGAAGTTGCAGAGGGTTCTCGACGTCTTCAACTGCAAGCTGGTCGTCACTCGAACCTCCAGCATGATCTCTGTCCGAATGCTGAAGCTTTGTAGGAGGCTTCATGCCTCTCGATTCAGAGGTAGATGGGTCATTCATGCTCTTAGGTCCAGGCGGTTGAGCAAATGGTGTGCTATCTTCATTTTGGGTTTCGTTAAGCAGCTTCTGTAGCTGCTCCAGGGTGTTTCGGTGAGATGGTGCATCTGACTTGCGCTTCTTGATTGCTTCCTCAACCTGATAAATGGCTTTCTCCAGGCCTGAACGTTTACTAGAAAACTGTAAGTACTGCAGTACTATTGACGCTACAGGACTCACTTCTTCACGCCTTTCTGCCTGCCAATGTGGAATTCTGGTATCACGCACTCAGCTCCAAGGTGCGTGCACCTTTCGCAGTTCTGCGCCCCCTCGTCACGCCGGCACTTGATTTTGCTTTTCCGGCAGTTGAGACAAGCTGCCTGTTTGCTGCTGTTCATGCCTCGAGAGCCTAGTGTGACTGCCCAAGGTTTTTGGCATGCGATGCTTTGGGATTTGTATGTCGAATGCTCTATGGGTGCAGTGGTTGGCTGGCGTAGGCGCTGTGCAACTTATCCAACTTAATGTAGGCCTGCGCACGCTCCTCTGAGAACTCAGACCCCGATCTATCCTGTTCAATATGCCGCGGTATTTAAAGGATCACCAGAGTTTGTGTATTCGCATATTGAGTCAGTGGGTGATTGCGAAGGTGAGGAGAGACTCTTGTCCTCGGCTGCTGTCTTGGTGCATCGTCGAGTGCAGGACGCGCTAGCGAGGACCCTGTCCACTAGCTGCGGCCGAGAACAAGAGGCTTCCCCTCCCCTGCATGGCTCTGGGATACAAGCGAAGATATTCGCAGCTATGTTTGATTTTGCTGGCAAAGGCAGAAGATGGTTGTAGTATCAAAGCTAACTATTACAAGCGAAAAAGTCAAGCCCATTGCTGAGGTGCCAAGTGCACGCGGAAGATGTACGCATGAATCCTGTTCTAAAGTTTGGGAGTGCTCTCGGTCTGACGCAATCGTACTAGCCCCTATAGTAGATTAGTATTCATACTGATGCCATAGTCAACTTGTACGAACCTCTTGTACGCAGCTGGCGATGAGAGTGCCATCGCGGGTATACATTCTCTGAAAGACCAGGCCGCGGCCATCGCCAGCCCAGGTGGTCTCCATCTCTGTGAAGATCCACTCATCTGCCCTGAAGTTTCGAGGGTTGTGGAAGTAGATGGTGTGGTCCAGACTGACCATCATGCCGATCTCTGGTGTGTTGTCCTTCTTTATGTTCTCGCCATTTCTTAACCTCCGTATGCGCTGCAGGTCTGCCTCATCTACATACTTCTGGCGTTTCAGTTCTGCATCGTCCATGGCAAGTAGCTTCTTAAGGACGTCTTCATCGATGCTGGACTTTGATTTGCTCTTTCGTTGTGTGGAGTACCGCCAGAGCTTGTGAACACGAGCGATGGTGCCGATGAAATAGCTGTCTGACATATATGCAATGGCGGAGAGGTGGGCTTCGTGCCCGCCTTCAGGAGATATGGTGCCGCGCGCTTTCATCCACTGCCTGCACTTCTTCGTGTGAGGGAACGGCGAGCTGTCTATGTAGTGTTAGCTTCACACACCACTCATCAAGAGTCGTAGTGTTGCAGGTACCATTCTCGATCTCCAGGCGCTGGCTCTGGAAAGGGCCCCTGTCACTGCCATGAGTGTCCAAATCATCCAACCCTTCCTCTGGGCCAGGCACGCCTGGCATAGGGTATGTATGTTCAACCAGCTTCTCTCCTCCACTATTTTGCCGCACAAAGCTCATAGTGGTGGTGAAAATGACCTTGCCTCGTTGACGGGCTTGTACTGTCCTGGTCGCAAACGACTTTCCTGATCTCACTCTTTCGACGTGGTATATGATGGGTATTTCGGCGTTTCCAGCCAAGACAAAGTAGCAGTGCATTGAATGTACAGTGAAGTCAGGCGGTATCGTCTTCTGGGCAGCACTGAGCGTCTGTGCAATGGCAGCGCCACCAAAGATGCCTCTGGCACCTGGTGGATGCCACATGGGCCGGGTGTTGGTGAACAGATCTGGGTCGATATCAGTCAGTTCGGTCAGCTCGAGGACATTCTCAATCTGAGATTGGTTCTCGTTCAACGGTGGCGGGCGGATAAGGGTCGCCATGGTTGCGAAGTATGTAGATGTAGAGAGAAAGGAAGGTCGCTGAAGGATAAATCGCTGGGGGTCAGTCTAAAGGAGTGAGATCAATTGTATGCATGTGCAATAGCAGTTCAATACTTTGGCACGAGGTTTATCGAGCATTATCCTCGAGCCGAGGCATAGATAGCCACACCCAAACAGGTGCACTTCCGGAGAAAGGCCGAGAACGCAATAGACTCATGGAACGGACAGAAGACAGAAAATGCTTCCGTGGTTAAGCTTGCCCATTAATAGATGCCGCAATGACAAGTATCCCATTAATATGGATACATATTGTGATAGATGCATTCAACCCAACACCAAATGCCGATTTCTTTATGAATGCATCCCCCTGCCCCCAGCTCGGTTTGGCAGAGAGGGCTGACTAACGGGCGATCAAGCGAACTGCGAAGGGGCCTTACTTGTACTAAGCGCCGAAAATGACGTCCACAAGGCGCTTCTTGGTTCGCTGACGGACGTGTTCCTGAATTGTCTGCCAATGTGTACCGTCGAGCATTATTTTGAGCATTCACTATACACCAGCTCTGCGACTGACTGAGGCTACTCCTCCGCTCGCAGCGCTTGCCCGAGGTCTGCCACAGCTGCCTGAGAGACCCCCGCGACCTGCATTGACATGTCGTGAGCCGCCACCGTCTGATCATTGCTTCTCGATTTTGGAGATCCCATTATGGCGGACACGCATCCCGAGCTGCAGGCGAAGCTCCAAGAGCTGGACCATGAGCTGGAAGAGGGCGATATCACGCAGAAAGGGTCTGTCAGCCGTATCTATCACTTCTCCACACCAATCCCCTTGTCGCCGTCGCGACATCTGTCACATGTTCAACACGCCCAAAGACTTGCGCTAACGACCCGCACAGCTATGAGAAGCGCAGAACTGTCCTCTTGTCGCAGTACCTGGGCCCAGAGTACGTAGCACAACTGCAGCATGACCTGCGACAGAGTCCAGCGCAGAGTGAGAGCCAAGGATCGCGTACCGCGTCGCTCGCTGCTCTCTCTGGCCCTCAAGGACCGGCATTCGATCCTCGCACAAGCATTGCCTCATCCACCTTTGACTATACGCCCTCAAGTACTACATTGGGCGGGAACACTCAGTATGTGGCCTATCCACCGAGTCAGGTTGGACGCTTCCAGGAGAAGCAGCTGGGTCTGCGCGCATCTTCGCTACAACGAGCACCGTCGCAAGGCAGCGAGACATTCATTCCGCGCCCACAGACACCCGAGTACAACTATTCGCGGGAAGGCACGATGATGGACTCTAACTACGCTTTCAATCCAGATGCGCAGCAGGGATACGATGGCGGCTACGGTTCGCCTGGTGGAGATGCAAGTCGAAGAAGCACTATGCTTGATGTGAACCAGGGTTACTTCTCTGACTTCACAGGCCAGCAGATGCAGGACCAGCCCGAGGCGTACGGTGGGCCAAACCGATACTCGTCTGGGGATGCCTTCTCCCCAACTGCAGCGATACCGCCGCCCATGATGAACCCAAGCGATCTGCCACACGGCGCCATCATTCAGACAATGATGCCTCTGGAGCCTCGAGACTTACCCTTCGATGTATACGACCCGCATAACCCGAACATACAAATGTCCAAGTTCGACAACATCGGCGCTGTCTTACGCCACCGAGGCCGTACGCAACCACGGCAGACAGCTTTCTGGGTGCTCGACTCGAAAGGTAAAGAGACGGCGTCGATATCTTGGGAGAAGGTCGCGAGCCGTGCCGAGAAAGTCGCAAAAGTTATCAGAGACAAGAGCAACTTATACCGAGGCGACAGGGTGGCACTGGTTTACAGAGATACCGAGATTATTGAATTTGTTGTTGCTTTGCTGGGTTGCTTCATCGCTGGCGTAGTCGCAGTGCCCATCAACAGCGTGGACGACTATCAAAAACTCATTCTTCTGCTCACAACTACGCAGGCACACCTCGCCCTGACAACAGACAACAACCTGAAGGCCTTCCACCGTGACATCAGCCAGAATCGCCTCAAGTGGCCCAGCGGAGTGGAGTGGTGGAAAACGAATGAGTTTGGCAGTCACCACCCCAAGAAGCACGACGACACACCAGCTTTGCAGGTTCCAGAAGTTGCTTATATCGAGTTCTCACGAGCTCCCACTGGCGACTTGCGAGGCGTCGTCCTCAGCCATCGTACTATCATGCACCAGATGGCCTGCATCAGCGCAATAGTTTCCACTATCCCTACAGGACGTGAGAAGCCGGACACCTTCAGCGGCAATTTGCGAGACAAGGACGGCAAGTTCATTGCTCCTCCATCGCGAACATCACCTACCGAAGTCATCCTTAGTTATCTTGATCCACGCGAAAGCGCAGGCATGATCTTGGGGGTCTTATACGCTGTCTATGGCGGACACACCACAGTCTGGTTGGAGCCGCCGACAATGGACACACCTGGTCTTTATGCACACCTCATCACCAAATACAAGGCGACTATTTTAATTGCAGACTACCCAGGTTTAAAGCGTGCTGCATACAATTATCAGCAAGATCCAATGGCTACGCGCAACTACAAGAAAAACGCAGATCCTAATTTTGGATCAGTAAAAATCTGCCTCATCGATACTCTCACTGTAGATTGCGAGTTTCATGACATCTTAGGAGATCGATGGTTCAGGCCGTTACGAAACCCAAGAGGGCGAGAGTTGATTGCACCCATGCTCTGCTTACCCGAGCATGGAGGTATGATTGTCTCTGTCCGCGATTGGTTAGGCGGCGAAGAGCGTATGGGCTGTCCATTAAGTATTGAGGAAGAGGACGAGGAAGAAGACGGCAAGGAAGTAGAAAACAATAACGGTTATTCGAGCTTGATCGGCGGTGGTACCACGAACAAGAAGTCAAAGCAGAAGAAGAGTCGAAACGAGCTACTAGAGATCCTCTTGGATAAAGAAGCGCTCAAAATGAACGAGGTCGTGGTGATCGCCATAGGAGAGGAAGCAAGCAAGCGCGCAAACGAGCCAGGTACAATGAGAGTTGGAGCTTTTGGGTACCCCATTCCAGACGCCACTCTTGCTGTTGTAGATCCAGAGACGAATCTGCTTTGTTCCCCATATTCAGTGGGAGAAATCTGGGTCGACTCACCGTCCCTCTCGGGTGGTTTCTGGCAGTTACAGAAGCACACTGAGACCATATTCCACGCTCGCCCTTACCGATTTGTAGAGGGAAGCCCAACTCCACAGCTACTTGAACTTGAGTTTCTCCGTACGGGTCTTCTCGGGTGCGTGGTTGAAGGCAAGATCTTTGTACTTGGTCTTTACGAGGACAGAATTCGTCAAAGAGTTGAGTGGGTCGAGCACGGGGTTCTGGAGGCTGAACATCGCTACTTCTTTGTGCAGCACCTAGTCACAAGCATCATGAAGTCGGTGCCTAAGATCTATGACTGGTAAGTTGAACAAGTCCGCGATCGCGATCGCTGCTAAAGAATCACAGCTCAGCTTTCGACTCCTATGTCAATGGCGAGTATTTGCCTATCATTCTGATCGAAACGCAGGCTGCGTCAACAGCGCCGACAAACCCAGGCGGACCACCACAACAGCTTGACGTTCCTTTTCTGGACTCTTTGTCGGAGCGCTGTATGGAGGTGCTTTATCAGGAACACCATCTAAGAGTGTACTGTGTGATGATCACGGCACCCAACACTCTGCCTCGAGTCATGAAGAATGGTAGACGGGAGATAGGCAACATGCTCTGTCGCAGAGAATTTGACAATGGGTCACTACCTTGCGTCCACGTTAAGTTTGGTGTGGAACGATCAGTACAAAACATCGCTTTGGGTGACGATCCTGCGGGAGGGATGTGGTCTTACGATGCATCCATAGCCCGACAACAGTACCTGATGCTACAAGATAAGCAGTACTCCGGGGTGGATCATCGAGAAGTTGTCATTGACGACCGCACATCGACACCGCTTAATCAATTTTCGAATATCCATGACCTTATGCAATGGCGCGTGTCACGTCAAGCAGAGGAGCTCGCCTATTGTACTATCGATGGCAGAGGAAAGGAGGGTAAAGGTGTGAACTGGAAGAAATTTGATCAAAAAGTGGCTGGGGTTGCCATGTACCTCAAAAACAAGGTCAAGGTCCAGCCTGGTGACCATCTTCTGCTGATGTACACGCATTCCGAGGACTTTGTATACGCAGTACATGCCTGTTTCGTACTGGGCGCGATTGCTATTCCTATGGCACCTATCGATCAGAACCGACTGAACGAAGATGCGCCTGCTCTACTTCACATTGTTGCTGACTTCAAGATTAAGGCTCTGTTGGTCAACGTTGATGTCGATCATCTTATGAAGGTCAAGCAGGTCTCTCAACATCTCAAGCAATCTGCGGCTATCTTGAAGGTGAATATACCACATATTTACAACACGACGAAGCCACCTAAGCAGTCAAGCGGATGTCGCGATTTGGGTCTGACTATTCGGCCTGCTTGGGTTCAAACTGGATATCCCGTACTTGTTTGGACATACTGGACATCAGATCAACGGCGTATTGCTGTACAACTAGGTCACAACAACATCATGGCGCTTTGCAAGGTCCAGAAGGAGACATGCCAGATGACCAGCACTAGGCCAGTTCTTGGGTGTGTAAGAAGTACAATCGGCCTCGGTTTCATCCACACCTGCATCATGGGCATTTTCCTGGCTGCACCTACATATCTTGTCTCACCAGTCGATTTCGCGCAGAATCCCAACTTGTTGTTCCAGACTATGTCCAGGTATAAGATTAAGGACGCTTACGCAACAAGCCAAATGTTAGACCACGCCATAGCACGAGGCGCAGGCAAGACAATGCATCTCCATGAGCTGAAGAACTTGATGATTGCGACTGATGGTCGCCCTCGTGTCGATGTTTGTAAGTCTTGTCCCATTCCTTATCGCAAACACGCATTAAATCTGTTAAAGATCAACGTTGTCGCGTACACTTTGCTCCTGGTGGGCTCGATCGCACTGCCATCAATACAGTCTATTCTCACGTGCTTAACCCCATGGTTGCGTCACGTTCATACATGTGCATCGAGCCAATTGAGCTGCACCTTGATGTGAACGCGCTGCGACGCGGTCTCATCATGCCAGTGGACCCAGACATTGAGTCAAACGCTCTGCAAGTACAGGACTCTGGTATGGTGCCCGTGAGCACACAGATTAGCATTGTCAACCCAGAGACTAACCAGCTGTGTCTCGTCGGCGAGTACGGTGAGATCTGGGTCCAGTCCGAAGCCAATGCACACAGCTTCTACGGCTCCAAAGAGCGACTCGACGCTGAGCGATTCAACGGGAGAACCCTCGACGGAGATCCAAACGTCAGATATGTCCGTACGGGAGATTTAGGATTCTTGCACAATGTCACAAAACCTATAGGACCTGGTGGCGCACCAGTCGATATGCAGGTACTTTTTGTACTTGGCAGTATTGGAGACACGTTTGATGTCAACGGTTTGAACCACTTCAGCATGGATATCGAACAATCAGTTGAACGCTGTCACCGCAACATAGTCCCCGCTGGCTGCGCCGTGTTTCAAGCCGGAGGTCTGGTTGTTGTCGTGGTCGAAATCTTCCGCCGTAACTTCCTTGCATCTATGGTCCCCGTTATCGTCAATGCTGTCCTCAATGAGCATCAACTCGTCATTGATATCGTCGCTTTCGTATCTAAAGGTGACTTCCATCGCTCACGCCTCGGAGAGAAACAGAGAGGCAAAATTTTAGCGGGCTGGGTCACACGTAAGATGCGCACCATTGCCCAATACAGCATCCGCGATCCCAACGGCTCCGATGCGCAAATGATCAGCGAAGAGCCCGTTGGTCGAACGAGCACCTCGAACTTCATGCGGGGTCCAGCCAGCACAAGAGGCTCTCTCCGCGCAAGCAGCACCCTCGGCCTCACAGCACAAGCCCAACTAAACAGCATGCACCTCTCACACCGTGCCTCGATGCATGAGCTCTCTGCACAATCCCAATACGCACCCGGTATTGCCGAGGTACCTGCACAATCTCACCAAAACTACAATCACCCACAACAGCACGTCCCAGAGCTGGAAAGTCGCACCCAGTCGCTATCTCTCAATCCCAACTACCCTGGTCCATCACCTGGAGACGGTGACAGAAGCGAACGCACGCCTACAGAGCCGCGACGCGAGTTACTTCCGAATTTGCAGCAGAATCCGGTAATGGACTACTCACCTATTGATCCGACGAGCGCGGGTGTGTTTGATAGTCCAGTCGATGGGCTGGGAAATGGGTCGCAGTACTACCAACCACGGCAGCAACAATACCAACCTCAGCAACAAAGTGACCCCATACCCGGTATACTAAGGGTCGGTAGTGCGAAGCCCGAGGAACCGATGCAAACACAGTACCAGCCTATGCAGTACCAGCAGCACCAGCAATATGACGACCTGCAGGGACAGTATTCTAGTGAGGAGGATTACGGGCGTGGAGGTGGGGGTTTGCGAGTCGCGAATCGCGATTCCACAGCAAGTAACGATAGTTGGACGAAGGATGCGCTTGCGCAGATGAATTTCGCTGGCGGAAGCCCAGGGCAGGCTAAATAGGGAGGAATGTGTATGAGTTGCGGGAGGTAGCTAGGATGACTAGCAAATTATATTTCATGGCTATTGATTAGCTTTACTCCCGATGTGTGTGCACAGTATAATGCCGACGGTAGCATACAAATACTGCACACATGGCGTGGACTATTGTACTACATCTTACACAAATAATTCTGTGAAGCGACAATGCTGCTTGTCAGTTACTGTAGTGTGTCATGGAATATGGATACAATGTAAAGCATTTTTCGTCCCTGTAGATAGTTGTACAGTACTAGGGAATTAGTCTGTTCGCACCAGCACGGACCTTTTCCGCAACACCAAACACGAGACCAACCCTCCTAACTTCAATCTCCTACTGCAC
>JALRMI010000495.1:0-17497 GCA_026120165.1 Leptosphaerulina australis
CCCCCCCCCCCCCCGGCCCCCCCCCCCCCCCCCCCCCCCCCCCCCCCCCACGTTGAGCGATAGACAGATGTTAAGACCATGGCTGACAAAACCAAAGGTAAAAGTTATAGAGGGCCGGGTCAAGAAACTTACTAGTCACTCAAAATCCTACTAAGTCAAATCGGCCTGCTCCCAGGCCTCAAAAATCAACACTTTCTCATGTTGCGATCGATGAGTTACCAAAAATCAACATTTTCTCATGCTGCGATCGATGAGTTACCATACTTGCCCGATTGGACAGGTCCAGGGGTCATGACCCGGCCGAATAAGAAAACAGCCCGCCTCTATAACTTTTGCCAAACCAAATATCACAAAGTTACCATCTATCATATCACCGTCGACCACTACTACCACTTATTTGCCAAAACGCGCAAGTGGTCCTCTTGCAACAACAAAGCACATATTTCAAGAGCTTCATCAAACACAGTTGCTAAAAGCAGCCTTGATCGATCTCGCTTACGACTACTTTAGTCCATAGAGATCAGCCTTAGGTGAACGTCTGGGCGGGCTCAAGAATTTGTCGCTACAACTGAATGAACACAATTTGAAAGCTTTCATGCTCTATCTCCAAACACGTTCAGCTTGTTACCTCAACCCAAACTCCGTCAAGTATTGTACGTTTGACCAAAGTGTGAGCAATTCCCAAGCAGGTGGCCCCACGTTGTTTACAATCATCACACACATCCCAGTCTCCACCAGAGCAAGAATTGCAGTGGTAATGACATGCAGTTGCCTGAATGTCCAATGTGCAGACATCGCATTCCAGGTGTGGCTGGCCACTGCTGCGTTCAGATGATGCTACTTGCTCAGTATCCATTTCTCCACCATATTTGCGAAGCAGCTTCGATACTGCAACATGTCCTTTTCTAGTGGCCACCCAGAAAGGCTTTCGTCCAAATCTGTCGGCAGTTTGAGGGTCAATGTTGTACTGATCAATAAGTGCTTCTACAGTAGCTGCATGCCCACCAGCAGCGGCCCACCAAAGCAGTGTCCGTCCATAAAAATCTTGGAGTGGTAAGATTCTACACTTTGATACCAGAAGGCCAAGAATCTTTATGTGCCCTTGATATGCAGCTGCATTCACAACATTGCCGTAACGACCGCCATTTACATCAGTCTCGGCGTTGTTGCTAAGCAGGAGCTTCACTGTTTGCTCGTGACCTCCAGCTGAGGCTCCCTGAAGCGCACTGTAGTAGTACCCACCCTGCAAGTTGGCGTCGGCGTTACCATCAAGCAGTAACTTAACTACCTTCTCGTGGCCTCCAAACGAAGCTGCCTGCAGTGCGGTGCCGTAGTATCCGCCTTGAACATTGACGCCAGCTTTGTTGTCAAGCAGCACGTTGACTACCTGCTCGTGGCCTCCAGCTGAAGCTGCTTGCAGTGCATTGCCGTAGTATCCACCCTGTGCATTGACATCGGCATGGTGGTCAAGCAGCACCTTGGCTACATGTTCGTGGCCTCCGGCTGCAGCTGCCTGAAGTGCATTGCCGTAGTACCCACCATGCGCATTGACGTCGGCATGGTTGTCAAGCAGCACGTTGACTGCCTGCTCGTGGCCTCCAAACGAAGCTGCCTGCAGTGCGGTGCCGTAGTATCCGCCTTGAACATTGACGCCAGCTTTGTTGTCAAGCAGCACGTTGACTACCTGCTCGTGGCCTCCGGCTGAAGCTGCTTGCAGTGCATTACCGTAGTATCCACCCTGTGCATTGACATCGGCATGGTGGTCAAGCAGCACCTTGGCTACATGTTCGTGGCCTCCGGCTGCAGCTGCCTGAAGTGCATTGCCGTAGTATCCACCATGCATGCTGATGTTGGCTTTGTTGTCAAGCAGCATCTTGACAATCTTCTCGTGTCCTCCGTACGAAGCTGCCTGTAGTGCATTGCCGTAATATCCGCCTTGAACATTGATGCCAGCTTTGTTATCAAGCAGCACGTTGACTACCTGCTCGTGGCCTCCAGCTGAAGCTGCTTGCAGTGCATTACCGTAGTGTCCACCCTGTGCATTGACATCGGCATGGTTGTCAAGCAACATCTTTACTACATGCTTGTGACCTCCAGTTGAAGCTGCTTGTAGTGCAATGCCGTAGTATCCACCACGCGTGTTGATGTCGGCTTTGTTGTCAAGCAGCAACTTGACTATCTTCTTGTGTCCTCCGGCTGAAGCCGCTTGCAGTGCATTACCGTAGTGTCCGCCCTGTGCATTGACGTCAGTATGGTGGTCAAGCAGCACCTTGACTACCTGCTCGCGGCCTCTGGTTGAAGCTGCCTGAAGTGCATTGCCGTAGTATCCACCATGCGTGCTGATGTTGGCTTTGTTGTCAAGCAGCATCTTGACTATCTTCTCGTGTCCTCCGTACGAAGCTGCCTGTAGTGCATTACCGTAGTATCCACCCTGTGCATTGACGTCGGCATGGTGGTCAAGCAGCATCTTGACCACCTCCTCGCGGCCTCCAGCTGAAGCTGCTTGCAGTGCATTGCCGTAGTATCCACCATGCGTGTTGATGGCGGCTTTATTGTCAAGCAGCATCCTGACTATCTTCTCGTGACCTCCGTAAGAAGCTGCCTGCAGCGCATTACCGTAGTATCCACCCTGTGCGTCGATGTCGGCATGGTTGTCAAGCAGCGCCTTGGCTACCTGCCCGTGGCCTTCGTACGAAGCTGCCTGCAGCGCATTACCATAGGTTCCACCTTGCACGTTGGCATCGGCGTGGTTGTCAAGCAGCAAATTGACTACCTGTTCATGGCCTCCGTACGAAGCTGCCTGCAATGCATTACCATACGTTCCACCCTGTGCTCTGATGTCGGCCTTGTTCTCAAGCAGCATCTTGACTACCTGCTTATTGCCCCCGGCTGAAGCTGCTTGTAGTGCATTGCCGTATACTCCACCCTGTGCGTTGGTATCGGCTTTGTTGTCAAGCAACACCTTGACTATCTGCTCGTGCCCTCCGGATGAAGCTGCTTGCAGTGCATTGCCGTAGTACCCACCATGCGCATTGACGTCGGCATGGTTGTCAAGCAGCACATTGACTATCTTCTCGTGCCCTCCGTACGAAGCTGCCTGTAGTGCATTACCGTAGTGTCCACCCTGTGCATTGACATCGGCATGGTTGTCAAGTAGTGACTTGACTGCCTGCTCGTGGCCTCCAGACGAAGCTGCCTGCAGTGGATTCCCATAGAATCCACCTTGAACATTGACGCCAGCTTTGTTGTCCAGCAGCACGTTGACCACCCGTTCGTGGCCTCCAGCTGAAGCTGCTTGCAGTGCATTACCGTAGTGTCCACCCTGTGCATTGACATTGGCACAGTTGTCAAGCAGCACTTTGGCTACATGTTCGTGGCCTCCGGCTGCAGCTGCCTGAAGTGCATTGCCGTAGTATCCACCATGCGTGCTAATGACGGCTTTGTTGTCAAGCAGCATCTTGACAATCTTCTCGTGTCCTCTGTACGACGCTGCCTGTAATGCATTGCCGTAGTGTCCACCCTGTGCATTGACATCGGCATGGTGGTCAAGCAGCACCTTGGCTACATGTTCGTGGCCTCCGGCTGCAGCTGCCTGAAGTGCATTGCCGTAGTATCCACCATGCGTGCTGATGTTGGCTTTGTTGTCAAGCAGCATCTTGACAATCTTCTCGTGGCCTCCGTACGAAGCTGCCTGTAGTGCATTCCCATAGTATCCACCTTGAACATTGATGCCAGCTTTGTTATCAAGCAGCACGTTGACTACCTGTTCGTGGCCTCCAGCTGAAGCTGCTTGCAGTGCATTACCGTAGTGTCCACCCTGTGCATTGACATTGGCATAATTGTCAAGCAGCATCTTTACTACATGCTCGTGTCCTACCGCTGAAGCTGCTTGTATTGCATTACCATACGTTCCACCTTGTGCGCTGATATCGGCCTTGTTCTCAAGCAGCATCTTGACTACTTGCTTATTGCCCCCGGCTGAAGCTGCTTGTAGTGCATTGCCGTATACTCCACCCTGTGCGTTGGTATCGGCTTTGTTGTCAAGCAACACCTTGACTACCTGCTTGTGGCCACCGTATGAAGCTGCCTGAAGTGCATTGCCGTAGCATCCACCATGCGTGCTAATGTTGGCTTTGTTGTCAAGCAGTATCTTGACTATCTTCTCGTGACCTCCGTACGAAGCTGCCTGCAGTGCATTACCGTAGTGTCCACCCTGTACATTGACGTCAGCTTTGTTTTCAAGCAACACCTTGACTATCTGCTCGTGGCCACCGTATGAAGCAGCCTGCAGTGCATTGCCATAGTATATCCCTTGCGCTTTGACGTTGGCACCTTTACGAATCAGTAACTGAAGGAGGTCTATGTCACCGTTAAGACACGTGTAGTACAGAGAAGTACTTTCACTCTTGTCTTTCTCATTCACGTCGCACCCAACCTCTAAAAGTCGAGTTACTGCATTGGCAAGTCCTGCGGAAGCTGCGAAGTGCAAAGCGTATGCTGGGGGCACTTGATTGAGCCATTGCTGCCTTATGATGGGGATATTGTATAGAGTGGTGCTGTATATGATCGTGCCTGGGCTTACTAGGAAATTCATTCGATTAAAACGCTGCCTGATATTGCTGAAGTCATGACCATCTCGCAAGAGTCTTATTTGTAGGATGGCTGCAAGACAAGGACTCTTTTTGTGGAAGAGTCTGTCTAGCTGAGTTATAATGACTTCTGAGAGTTCGCCGCAATTGGAAATGTGGTAATCGAAGTTCTGACATGCATAGCCAGCAAGATTGTTGCGCAGAAGCCGTTTGTAGAGTTCATAATCATCCGAAGTCGGAGCATTGAAAGCTATCATATCAATGTACGCAAGACATGTTAAGCCTAATTGCGTATGTGCAGAGTTCGAGTCCATAAGTTCCATTCGAATAGGATGTTGCGGCATTCTCTGATCTGTTGAACTAAAGAACTCTTGTACCGTGTAGTGAATTGGCCGGATTGTGCCTTTGGCTTCTTCTAGTAAGTTTCCACATGCGTCAAGAATTACTTGAGGAGGGTAGTATTGCAAATCTTTTCGGGCTATCGACTCAGGCTTGATGGTAAGCGCGCATTGCAACTCTTGAGTGTCGAGAGGCCTTCGGGCGTAGATCGTCCAAGTGAGACACTTCAATGCCAAATCTCGCATCGACGGATGCTGTTGTTCGATTCGGTCTAGTATTCGAAAATAAGTTTCAGGCAAGTCGTGTGGCAAGGACTCCAGCGCATCTTCTACTTCCTGATCCCTTCGGACTTTGCTGGCTTCACAAAGACTGTTTAATTGGAGGTTGACCCAAAGAAACCTGCCTTCCGTTCAGCATGTTCAAACCCCGAGACCATGTATTGGGCATTGACTTACATTCCTTCTGCCTTTTTAACGAGTGTCCGAATGATCTTTTCTTTGAGTTCATTCTTAGTGACGTAAAGGATCTTTCCATGCTTTCCAGCCTGAAGCTCCTCGACTTTGCTACGGACAAAAGTTTCAATATCGGATGCGACATTTTCAGCCATTATTTGAACTGTGGGCACATGGTTTCGTATGAAGGCCTCGATAATATCGGTCTCCCTCCGACTTGTGGCAAACACCTTTATCCGACATGCAGATGCTGTGGTTACCACCTCAGTAATGAAACCAAGGATGTCTTGTCGTTTCTGTTCCGGGCACTCATCTAGAGCATCGATGACGACAAAGATTTCCGAAAAGCTCTCTGCGAGTACAAGAAAACATTCCTGCGAACCCACTAGGGACGGGGAACGGGCATCGCGCATAATCTGCAGCAGATTATTCGGTATGTCATGCTTTCTTTGACAGAGCTGCTTAATAAGTGTAGCTATGACCCGGGTCACATTTTCCAGTCGTGTGTCACGATAGTCGTAGTAGGTGAAGCATATAGCAGTGTCCCTCCGTAGCCCAGCCTCAGATGTAATATATTCAAGAACATTAGAACTATACGTTGAATTAGTACAAATACCATCGCTCGAAGCTGCCGATGCGGAATTACCTGAGTACAGACTTGCCAATACCAGCTACTAGCGATTAGCGCATTCAAATTAACAGAGGATCTAACAAGACTCACGCTTTCCGTTGCACCACAGGAGAGACGAGTGGGGACTCTGCATCCATTGGTAAAACTTGGACTCTTTGATCAACCAGTCGGCCGTGCCTTTGTGTTTTTTTGCATATATGCCCTGGTGCACTTCTTCGAAATCAATGTCTGACACCCAGGTGAGAAAGGCCGACCTTTCCTTCCCTAGATCAAAAGACGTTAGAGAACAGCACAAGTAGTAGCCGTAAGGTCACACCCACTCTGCTCGACGCTCCTAAAAGCATTAAAGTGTGTCGCCTGTACAGTATGCTGAAGAACATGAAGATTGTGTCGCATATCTTCTTTTATAGACACAAACTCAGCCTCAAATGTATCCCAATGCTGGCGCATGAATGCCCTAAATGAAGTCCACTTCCTCTTTTCTCCATTAGTATCAACAAAAACACAGCGTGCTTTCCAACCGAAGTCAAGTACGTTTGTATAGACGCCGACAACGGCATTTTCTACAAGCTCAATATCAGCCGCCTGTGAATGTTCCGCCAGCGGCCCAAGATAATCCTCGAACTCGCAGACCATGTCAGTCAACCTGGGGAAGAAGTTTGCAAACTGCAAACCGAGATCGATAGCGACCCGGACTACACCGACCACAGGGGCCGATATCGTAGGGTCAGCCTGTATACCAATGGCAACACCACCAAGGAGTCTGTTAAACAGACCAAGAGCCCTTGCGAGGCGTTGCGCATGAGGCCTGAAGGACGACTCATTTTTGTGTTTTGTATCGTATGCTTGTACTTTGGATAGTAGAGCCTGCTCATCAATTGTATTTATCTCCTTCGCGAATGCTGCGCGTCCAATCTCAGGTAGGTTTTGCAGTTGTAATACGACTGCCTTCTTAAGTGCCGGGTTTTGGATCACTACCTGTGTTGGTGTGGCTGCATGGGAAGCGATCAGATTCGGGGTGTGCGGCGGTGGAGAGGGAGGTGGCAGCGGAGATCCTGAACGGGGTGAAACCGAACTGGTACTGGTACTGGTACTGGAAGCGCTTGGCACTAAGAGTGCGCGTAGAAGGTCTCGCTTTCGCATTGCAAGTGGGAGTCGTAAAAAAATATAGTGACTGCAGATTTGTATATCGAAGTGTCTACATGTCCACATGTCAGACATTTCGTGCCTGTGTGAGGCTGCGCGCTTAAAGTCACGAGGTAATCTAATAGCTGACTGCACTGCCCTTTCCCAGCCGCAGCTGCTGCAGCAGCATAAACAGCACAGCCCGCATGACAAAACAATACGAATACGGCGAAAGATGCTTCGGTATGGTGGATCCGTCTCGTCAACTCCTTGTGAATCATCTGGACTCTTCAGTAACATGAACATGGAACTGCAAAAAAAGAGTGAAATTTTGACTCTCCGACGGGGAATCGAACCCCGGTCTCCCGCGCTTGTTATCATGAACATAATGACAAGCGGAAATCATGACCACTAGACCATCGAAGACATTGCTCATTCGGGCAGATGGTTATTTTGATGTGATGAGAAAGGATTTTAAAATCTATATTAGTAGAATATTTACAGGGCATTTCCTTTCCAGGAAACCACAAATATCATACTGTGGCAACTATCATCTCTAAAGACAACCCGTATACTGGTATAATCCAATTGCACCTAGTGGTATTAGCATATTACTTTCATCTTCCCTGAAGACACAAATGGATATCATTAAGGTGATTGTAGGTCATAATGTACGGACGCATTCGAATGTAAACAGGTATAACGTACCCCCACGGGCGAGCGTCGCACCTTTGCTAAGACTATACTAAAACTATGACTACATTGCAACACTATCATATACCACAGTATTACACCGAAATAAATAGTAATTAAGGTCAATCTAAAACTATTTCTATATCTTACTTCCAAATTTATGCATTGTTTGCAGCCTCCTCGTATGTGCTACGGTGTTTTGAAGACTGAGCCTGTTGACACGGCAAAGGGTATCACATAGGTGATAGGTGAACCAACAACAGTCGTTGCAACGAGGTGAGCAGATGGGTTGATTGTGATTGATTTTTGATTGATTGCTATCTCTTGCTGGTTTTCTACTTATACTAATGGTGAGGGCGCGTTGTACGGTGCGTGCTTCCGATGTGCGGAGGGCCCTCGGGTACCAGTGTACGAAGCGACATCGTACATCCGCCCGATGTACATTTGATGTCTTTGTCCCAATCAAGTTAGACGACGCGGTCACCTTTACTGGCCTCTCATCGAGACATCTCAACCGTGACAACTTCCAACAGAGCCCTTTCATTTATGCACCTCTTCTTCTTGGCCTTCTTCCCATCACTTCGGGTATTGGACCACTTCAGACCAAGCCCACTATTTGTCCAGCCATTCTCCGATGCATTGATATGTCAGTCGTCAGGTATACTTGGTTCTTTGTGCCGAGATGAGAAGTTCTTTTTGCGGAAGAAGATGAAGGGTGAGATTATCCACCCTTCGCGTTGATGCCCTGGACGATATGCGACCACTCTCGATGGCCCTGCTGCACCGCATTTGGCCATTCCCGATACTCAAACCCTGTAGCAACAGGTTCTGAAAATATAACGTCCGTCATGAAGCCAGATGCGTCAAAGTCGTAAGTATCTTCATCCAAGATGCCATGCTTGGCCTTGATATTCTCCAAAAGATAAGAACAACCCAGTATAACCTCAAGATCTTCGTAATCGGCTCTTCTGTAGCTTTGCTTTCAATTAAAATTGAATCTGAGCTCTGGTTGACGCTTCGCGAACGTGTTAGCCCAGTTCTTACCAATAGGGGAGTGATTGCGCTCAGAGAGTAAAGAATGGGCCACACCCTCCGCATCAGAAAGCCAGGACAGATATTCTCACTTATACAGCTTCAATGTATGCTGAATAATTACCTCTTACTCAGACTTTGTAAGCATTATTGAGTTGGGCGTGTGATTACGTTAAGGAGTTTCGCCGTGTCATTTTTTTAGTGTTCTTTCAGCCAACCTGTAAGTTTCTGTAGGGCATCGTATAAGGAAATTCGCATCTTGATGGATATCCTAAAGAGCAAGCTACATTTGAGCTACATTTGGAAGCCTTCCACTTTGTTGTGTTGAGAAATTTTGGAGGAAGTGAATGTTTGGGGTGGTCTTGGCAAAAGTGCGGGGCTCGCCCGTGGGGCAGGTTAACGTGAACCGCAAGCGAACGACGCACCCCATGATATATCAGTATTCCGATATATAGTTTTATTAGCTTTCTTTTTCAAACCCCACGCCAGAGTGTAGTGTACACCGTAACAGACATATGGTTTTGATACCGCGGTATATTTACGCATAGAAAATCAGCACAAAGAAAACCCAACTTAAATTCCACAATGCCATCTCTAATAGCTGCACGTTAATCTTTAAATCAAAGACCTCTATGGGACAGACCAATTATATCAAACCTGAAAACAAGAAAGCGATGGAAGACCAGATTTTCAATGTATGGCAAAGTAGCCAGAATTTTCGATGAATTTTTTTACTTTGCGACAGATCTTGATGTTGGTATAACTGTCAATCGTACTGTGATAACAGTACGATAAGACGTGTCACTTTTAGGCCGGATTAGGTATCGCGCGGGTCGAGCTTGCAATAATTTTGAAGTTGTTGAGGAAAGTGACTGTTGGAAGTTGTCATGCTTGTGATGTTGTCAGAGATGAGGATCGACATCAGAAGTATATCGGAGCAATGTCCGATATTACTTCGTGCAATGATGCCCAATGCCCCTTGATACACGGATGAGCGGCACATACGTTGGGGTAGATGAGATCACTTGTCGTCTCTCATAAAGGAACGACGAGCCAACGGTAGATAGACAATCAATCAATCAATCCTCTACTGTACTTTCGTTGTAACAACTGTTGATTCACCCCCTTTTGATACCTTTGCCGTATCAACAGTGACTTCGATTGAACAGTTGGTAGACATGTTGGTGGTGTCAAGAGGAGGAAGGAGCAGCCGAGTGACTGGTGAAAGTGTGCCTGTGCGTGAGCTTGGACCTCGTGGTATATAAACACAGATGTCACAACTCATGGAACCTGCCCTGTGACAATACACTACATCACTTTACTCCCAATACTCAGCTTCCGCTACAACTGTCACTAATAATCTTAACAGAAGTGCATAAAGATACAGTCACGTCCAACATTGAGAGAAGAGAACCCAAGAATATGAAGCTTCGAGACAAATACCAGAACTGTGAGTATATGTGGACAAGAAAGGAAAAGATTGACGCGTGCTCTCTTCGATGGAATACACGTTGCATTTCTCACCGGAGACTACTGCAGGTCGTACTGTTATCACAGTACGAAACGACAGGTCACTTTGTGGCCGCATTGGGCATAGCGCGGTTCGTGCAAGCGATGCATAAGTAGATAGCCACAACCAACATCAATATAACAAACCTCAAGAACTGATTAACCTACACCGGTATACTAGCTAGTACAACCAGACGTTGATGCTAGCCCGTACCACGTGGGAGCAGTGACCGAGAACCATTATCATTCCTCTTCCGGATACACGATTGTGATCGTGATCCTTGCATAAGTCGATACACGGTTGTGACCGTGATCGCTGCCCTCTCTTCCTTCCCACCCTCCTCCATCAAGGTGCAGGTCACACTACCTCCCGGACCTATCCAAGTAGGACCCGAGACGGTATACCGACAAGAACCAACGGTTGAGGTATATGGATTCAGGGATATGCCTTGCCGTGTAAGCTTGGTAAGAGCATGCCATAATCTGAAATTGCCCACCGTCCTTGGTCTGTGTGTCGAATGCAATTGGTTCTGCAATTTGGTCATTCGCAGACGTTACCTTCGATCCGGTATTTGTTCCAGGGTTCCTCACTATGGCTCTTCGGAAACGCCCGGCAATCTTTGGATCTTTTCTAGCTTCTTCTATCTTGGCTTCAATGCCTGGCTTCGGTTTCCATCCAGCCAACCGAATCGCTGAGTTGATTTAATAGTACTGGTAAAACCAATGCTTCTTGCCACCAATACAATACCCAGGTGACTGCTTCTGTTATCTGTTGTGATTAGTCGGTGGTATTGGTCTTGGCTCTGGACTCGTTGCCATCATTTATGCCGAGAGGCGCCGAATGTTCCTGTCAGATGTGGGAAAGGGCAGGCATGAAGGAAGCAGAAGGTTGTTGTATTGAGTGAGCTACATAGAGCGATTAAATACACAACCTGTAAGTAAGCACGCGAGATAAGTCACGGGATTCACAATTCACGGTGTACCTAGTGAATTGAGGTGCCAGGCTGACAGTTCCCAATGTAGGTCCTTGGATTTTTTATAACGCGGAGGAAACAACGAAAGCTGTTGATCAATTCGGCGATAGTTGGTAAGTCTGAATCTTTATTTCCTGGTGTTGACCTCTATGGGCGTACTATGGGCCCTGCCCTCACGCGAGTGCAGATCACCCAGCTACCGGGATGTGTATATATACCGGTCGTAGGCATAGTTAGTACAATCAACTCAGTTCTCATTTCCTCACATGCCTTCTACCTCCTGCATACCCATCCTTAGACCTGGCTTCTCTTGTAGTGCAAGGAACTTGCTTAGCTCTGATGTCGCTTGTGTCAGAGTTATAACATAGTTATTCACTGAAGCAAGAGGTTAATCTTTTGCTTCTAATAGCTTAGGTCTTGTGTACCTTATTTGCAGCGACCAAAAAAATATTCTTGTACTTATCCATCTTTCATCTGAGGTATGGTTATGAGGTCTGTGACGCGTTTCCATTTGTCCAACCAGCTCTCGATGATGGTACTGCGGGTATTCGCCATAAGGATGTCCCTATGGAGTTGTCAGATAGAACAGTCTTGTGGTCAAATGCAAGATAGTTGTGAGACTATATATGCGGGGTTGTCATGTCGCACGACAGCACCTCAAGTGTCAGATGAGACCAACGTGATGATTCTGCTTGAAGAGATATCGCACGGATAGACAACGAAAGAATACACCTCATCATCACTCTTCACATAACATTCAACAGGAGTGAGCCTGGTTTAATTGACGCCGTACCAAAATTACGGCATCAATTACACTAGACTCCCTCTGTTCCTGCCTATACGTTCCAACTTTGATGCTCTTGCCACGCGGAGCGTACTCCTTCACTCTTGGCAGCTCTCGCTACCCTCCCCTCCTCTGACTACCTACGTTATAGCTTCAATTCCTGCAGATCCGAGCAATTCAGCCAAATTGCACCTGCGCTCAATATTCTATGAGCTCGCAGGTGTGCAGCCTGGATGTTGACAAGATATTGACAAGTTGTTGATATGGTGTGGAGATGGTGGAGATGGACGTGGGTAGAGTATTGAGGGGACAACGGAAATAGTTCCACGCTATTGATGCAGTGTCAACGATGCCGTATAAATTACGGTATAGCCGGTCACTTTGTGATGCCGGTGACACCGTACGTACGGCATCTTTGCGCCAGACGAAGCGGTGTAGGTTACATCGATCATACTCCATAGGGGCATGAAGCGGGGCCTTGAGAAATGCGACCGCTGACTTAAAAAAATACTAAGAAAGTCTCGCGACATTGAGGTTGCTATAAGCCCTATAATCTCAAAAAATTGGTTTTTAGGGATCCAGATTAATCAGTTCTATCGGCGGAACGAGGAACTATGGTACGGGCAAAGAACATGAGAACTGAGTCGATTGAGTATAAGTGGTCTACGGAGGAGCTACATACACAGATGATCGTGATCTCGAAGCTTCTATGAAGTCATCGAGATGAAAAAATCAACACTCTAGCAATGTTCGCTCACACATCCTCCTAGCTTGAGAGCAGTGATAACGTAACGAGAGCTAACAGTGTTCGTCGATATGAGAGGAGCTGGGACTTAGCTCTGTACCTTCAGAGTCGTAATCGACTGAGATGTAAGTCCTGACTGTTGTGCAAAAAAACTCAATCAGTTATTCTAGGTATCCCCCACCTGTTGAGTTGAATTGAATATCGGTTGGCCAATGATGAATGGAGTTGATTGGATGCTTACAGTTCAATCAATCCGACTTGATCGTGCTGCTTATCAACAAGTTTATCTGGACGTACTATTACTACTTCTTCTTTTTAATCTCCGGCGGTTCTGCGAGTGGTTTGCCTCTCTGCTTCATCACCTCCCTTATCTCTTTCTGCCCCTCCTTGATCTTCTTGCCTCGCAAGTTTCTATCTGTCAATAGCCATGTACTTGACCTGAGCGTTGTCTGCGCTGCGATCGCAAAACCTGCGGTAGCTGCTGCAGCCGTACCGGTAGGGTCAACTGGGGTCACTGCAAGGGTACAAAGACCTGCGGCAAACAAACTTGCGCCGGCTGCAAACGCGAAAAAGGAGCCATCTCGGGTATTTCCCAGTGCCTTTGCTACCTTATCGAGGAAAATGGGAAAGCTGGCTTTGGTTTCCGAGTCGGCAATCAGCTCGACTAGTAAACGCAGGAAGACCTGGCAATTGTGCTCGTCGTATGCGTATTTCTTGTTTAATGACCTTTCCCAAACGAGTTGAGCTGGCGTTCGTTAGCCGATTTAAACTAGAACCATATGCCTAGAACATAGTTAGCATGTGTGCACTCACCCACTTCATGGATCAATTCATGTGTGTATGGCCTTGCCATCTGACCAACACGATCTGAGCACCAGGTTTTGCGCTGCTGAGTTCGCTTTTCTTTCCATTCCTCAAGAGTTATTGTTCTATAGTAATACTTTTCATTCTTGACGTCTTGCCTTGCCAGCTCGTAACACCAGCCGTTGATGCATAGTGTCCAGTGGGCGACGATATCAATAGGTTTGTTTAGTCCGATCGCTTTCAGAGTCGACACGGGTGTTGTGAACAGTTCGATCTCCAGAGATGGAGGTGCGCCGTACGGTGGCGGTGCAGCAGGCAGGTAGCCATGTGGAGTAGAATAGTTTTGCATAGGTACTGCCGGATACTGCTGCACAGGCGCTGTCGAATACTGCTGCATAGGCGCTATCGGATACTGCTGCATCGGTACCATGGAGTATTGTTGCATCGGCATCATGGGATATTGATGCATCGGTGCCACTGGGTATTGCTGTACTGGTGCCATTTGGTATTGCTGCACTGGTGCCATAGGGTACTGTTGAGTTGGAACCATCGTATGTTGCTGCATTGGTCTAGGAGGGAGTGGTGGCGGAGAGTCTTTTGCGTGCCCGTTCATACTGCTCCTGTATCGCCAATACTAGGGCTTGATGGTATGTTGACGAGCTGAAAATGCTACAATGCAGACAAATGTGAGTGATCGAAATGCTTGCCTATTCTTGAACTGCTGACTATTTTAGTAGTATATAGGTTCGACAAGATCCCGTTCGAGCAGAGCCGCAAAGATGTACCTACGTCCAACTGTTTGCACCGCCTAGCTGTGATGTGTATCGTGTGACAGGCCTCGTGCCTTATATTAGTACCTAGCTGCGTGGGCTGACCAACCACAATGTAGGCACGGCGCATGATTCGCAGCTGAACACATGGGTGAAACCTTTTTCGGCTCTAACCGAATGCTTGATTACAGTCTAACGCATCCTGAGAGGAGCTTGGAATATGATTAGAGGGCTTATCATCCTCGCTTATCCGCTTTGAACAAAGCTCAGCCTCGCAACCATCACAGCCTGCCGGCGCAGACCTGCTGATCTTATTCTTGCTGGGATAGAAGGAAATCGACTTACGGCCGAAGAGCGGCTAAACATTTATTGTGGCTTTATGCGATGCTGCATCTCATGCAAATCAACGTGAGCCCTGAATCGAGCCGATAGAGGTCCTCTGTGATAGTGTTGCATGTAGTTGGCCCCCAACATGTGGCTCACAAGCTAGTCCCGCACTAGTGTCACGACATTCCCCACAGCCAATTACACATTGCGATTAAACTGCCCGTCCCCGAACCCTGCCTCTCGACAGTCCCGTGGAGTCATTAGGTCTATGTTTGCTAATCGTGTATTCATTCTTAGAGTAATTCCATAATGTCCGAAATTTCATCAGTAAGTGTGCCCCCCACATCCTGTATGGCTGGTGACGCCTATAACACGTAATTGTGCAAGCCATGAAGAGTAGTTGCCGCCCCATTTCAGACAGATTTGACCAAGCAAATTCTGTAGGAACCTTCTCAGGCATTACTCTTCAATCTGTTCCCTTGGCAACACCTGGCAATAACGTCAACCTCTACAGTCTTTCGCTCGCAGCCCGTTGTCGGACTCAAGACGATGCTTATGAGCTAAGTGTTCAGCTGCTCAGCAGCATTGAGGCTGGTATGACTTTTCACAGTCTCAATGACACCAAAACCTTCGAAGCGGCTTTGTGCAATCCTATGTCGAGCTAAAAGAGGTTTGATGTACGATCAGTCAAGGGTGTGGCCTGTACTTGTCACCACCAACCACGTCTGATTGTCTTGATTTTACTCGCATTTTCTTTCCCTTATATTTTAATGCCATCTCCATTTGACACTAATACTCCAGTTAACTCGCCTCCGTCGTCCCTGCCCGTTGAAATACCGCCTTCCAGTCCGCTCTCTGATCCCCCAACCGTGGTCTTGTCTTCGTCTTCAGATACTCAAGATACTCCTGTTCCATCACCAACTGCTCCAAAAAAAAAACAATTTTCAAGATAATGCGCATCATGGCGACCCTAATCAGCTGTCGTATGATGATGGCGTTGGCACCGACAGCGCCCGAACGAGACACGAGCGTCTCACTACACAACAGAAGCTGGCAATGATGGTGGGCACACTCAGGAAGGTTGGGTGGACATTTAATAAGATTTTGGAAGCTTGGATCGGTGTGGAGGAGCATCAGCGCGATGTGAGGGTAGCCCATCTAAGGTACGGTCAATGCACCCAGCGAAGGGAGATCCTGTCTCGTGCTGTGTCTCAGCTCACGGACATTGGAGTACTAGCGGACACGTCCTTTGGTAGTATAGTTGGGTCAGAACTAGACCGTCTGGTCGCAGTCGCACCGTTCAACGCCTTCAGTTTTGCTCTCAAGCCAGATGAATTGAACTGCACAGAGGCCGTTCGCACCATTGAAGAATACGCCCCATCTTGGTATCAGTTAATGCGTCGGCTCTTGGCCAACCGCTGCGCCAATCGTCAGTCGTACTATGTATCGAAGGACGACACTGTGAGCAAACGACTGGTCTCTGTGACGAGTATTGCGTGCTTCTCCAGGATACGACAGATGTCTAGCACAATACCCACGATTATTGACTTGCATCTTCAGGTTCTGGTGTTCCACGGCGTGTTATTGAAGCGCTGCATGGACTTGGACTATGCCACTCGTATAGGGCAGGTCTTAATCGAATGAAGCAGCTAGAGCAACATGCAAAGGTATGTACTATTATATACTCTGGAAACCCCTTGTAAACTCTTACAACCTCCCACAGACTATCGCAGACTCTTGCCGGCTCTTAGAAGTAGTTACGAATCATGGGTGTAAACTATACCTCTAGTAAACTCCAGCGAGCAATGCTGGCTAGAGATTCTAGCTACCTCTAGCAATACGCATCATATTACATGCCTCGGCAGTGTGCAACTAGAGTTTGTGACAGTTTGCGGAAGATAATAGAGGGTTTCTTCAATGCTTTTGCTAATTACATCTGAGCAAACGCTTTGAAAAACTTGCACACGTTCTGTCGCGGACTAATCAGGAGTTTTCTTAACGTGTTTGCAAAGTAAGAAACTATCGCGGGATTTCATGGTTGGGGCTCGTCCGGCCATATCATCTAGGCTTCTCCTCCCTCTCTGACCGAAGGCAACTTCTCTTGATGCACAGGCATTGCCTACCACCATCTATAAATATATACTGTCTGTAGCTGTTGGTAGTCGAACCTGCAAACAGTTCTCACAATCGCGGTCTGTTTACGCTAGGCCAAATTATGCCTAGCGGAAGCCGTACCTGCGCAACTCACCGAACACCAACTTTTCGAAGTTGGGGAAAGGTCGAAATTCATCCTTTTTTCGACTCCTTCCATCTCGAGTCTCCCTTCCTGATCTCTCTACAACGTTATTTCTACACTGCAGCGTTGTGCGCAGGCGCGCAGCCAGGGCAGCTGAGCATTCTTCAGATGAAGAATTCTTAGTGGTCTGTGCGTGAGATCAGGACGTTCGGTCAAGGGAACATGACAAATAGCAGAAGGAGAGCAGCGCTGAAATTTCCTCTTGCACAACTCGAAAATATGGCAGCCAGCAAGGCCTCACAACATACAATCCGAAGGCAGAAGGACAGGACTGGGACCGCTTCCTTTCAGCCCTACCTACTACACCCTACACGACGAGAGCTACCCATAGCTTTCTGAACACCAAACAGCAACTGTCGACTTATCTATCACGACACACAAATAAGGCAGCCAGCACAGCCTTACAAAACTTGACGTTGGAGATGAA
>JALRMI010000496.1:0-17492 GCA_026120165.1 Leptosphaerulina australis
CAAAACGTAGCGTTTTTGGTTAATTTACCAAAAATATACGGCTGTGGCCGTATACTTTAATACATTCCCATTCATTTACCCCACTTTTTAACCGTAGTGACTACGGTAGCTTCGGGGGATGAACGTGCCGCAGTAAGGGTGCGAAATTGACACGCCGATATTGATGAGGTGCGAGCAGTAGTTGTGGACCAGATCTGGCCATGGAGTTGGGAAGGAGGTGGGCGGTGGGCAGGGAACGGGAAAAGAAATGAGAAGTGATGGATGGAGCATTCAGGGTTGTGAGCCGAGCTGCCATTGCCCGTCATTATCAGGTGCGGCTGTACTCTACAAGGTGCGATGCGCAAGCTTAGGCTCATCTTCAACAGTGCCTTGTTGGGCTTCTGTTGTATGAGCTCCTGATGGGATTGTTTCTGGAAATGGAATCAGGTTTGATAGCCTAGAGAATGTGCCGGGTTATAATGTTCGACAGTGTTGACCAAGTATGGTATTGTGGGAAGCGGCAAGCTTTGTGCTCGACATCTGCTTGTCGCTCTGGCACGATAGAAAGTTCCCTCAAGTAAGTACATAGGATGGCATGAGAAATTAGCTGGACTTTTTTTTGGAGCCTGTGATCTGGAAACGATGGATCTTTGTAGAAGGTTGGACCTGCTGGCGAGGCATAAATGTATACCTTTACTATGCAATGGATTATGCAATGGATACAACGTTGCATCAAAGAACCGTTATAGCCACCTCTCAGCCAACACATCATTAACAGCATATAAATCAACAAGCAGTTATCTAGGTAGAAGGCGGCAGTTGTAAGAGAGACAGATACCGCAAAGGGCTCTAAACTGCAGGTGGCCGTGAGGAATGAACCCTATGAACCATCCAACGGGTTGGTTCAACCTATTTAGAGGGCACGCTTACAGTCATGTTTATCAAGTAGTTCCACCCCGTTTGAACGAGTTGTCTTCACGTGACCATTTGAGATATTTTGTTACGGTGTTATCAAATGGAGAATGTAGCGGTGCATACACGAAGAAGTGAAAAAGCAAGTTGTTGTTTTGTTCTGTCTATGTCGTTCTGTTATTTATGTGAAATATGAAGAAACCGTAGTGCATGACGCACGGCTTCAGTTATCTCAGTATAGGAGGTGCTTCTTTATAGCAGGAAGTGGCATCTTACCACAACACGTGGTATATCAGATGCTCTTACCCAATAACCGTCACATATTTTCTGAATCTTCTTTGCTAAGTGCTGTGCCATGAGTCTCCTCCACAACACCGGTCACCGTCAATTTGAATATGTGATGGTATTGGACACTTCTCCTGTGAGTACACTTTGGCTAAATCGCATGAATTTTCACTTGGATCAAGCATGGTGTTGATGCTCAGGGCGTGAGAGAGGAAGAGCGAATTGCCAAGAGTACAAGGTAGTTTAACAACATCATAATTTAATCTTATCTTAAACTTATCCTAAACTTGTCCCATCCTGATAGTTACGAAAAATCAGCAAATCTCCAGTCTTATTGAGTGGGCTGATACGCTCTGATCTTACAGAAACTGGGTTGATCTAACCCATTTGTGGTTCATAGATAAGGTGGTAGATGCCACGTAAGAGCGACCCGAACGCAACACTGAAGCTGCAAAGTAAGGAAATCCGAGAAACTGAATCAAGGAATGAAAATTCTAAAATACTGATGAGATGCTTGCGCGATTGTGGTGGGATTTCATACGTGTAGTGATAAGAGGAAAGAGGGGAGGCTTGAGTCGACCGCCGAACTAAAAACAGCCTGTTTAAGCATCTTTGCAGTATCTGGCCTTCTCCACCAAACACAGAGACCGCATTGCCCCCCAGTGCTTCATGGTTGTGCCACATCTGTGATGTCAAGCTACTCTGCTCTGACACGTTAGAGGTGGACAGCCTTATCAGTACTCAACATGACGTATCACGCAAAAGGCGCAACAGATCACGGCCACGCTAGGGTTCATACGACCATAAGTTCTTTTCTTTTGCAATCTTGAATGCTATCTCTATGCCGGCATATTCGGCAATTTTCGTCAATCCCAATACGACACACGGTGAGCGGAAAACCAGCGGGATAGGCCAATTGAGATGCATTATTATATATATCCTACCCTAAACAACACTGGCTTAAGTTGAATTCCTTGTTGAGATCGATATCATCTAAAATCCTGTTGCAAATGGCAATTGGTACTTTCGAACCGGAATATAGCCCTTGTCCTATAGTCCCAAATCGGGAAGGTGGGTTTCACAAGGCGAGCGGGCGAGCCCGCCTTACCTTTATAATCAGCCGTTCCTGAACAGTGGCTGACTGCCAGCTCCACGCGTTCAGAGATTGATTCGCTACTAGTCGGTCATATGCATGAAGCCTACTGTGCTGACGTTTCCAATCGCCATCAACGCCAAACCCCTGCGCTGTCATGCTCCTTGCAGCGTTTCAGCAGTCAAAGTCGTATGCACTCAACATAGGACAAACGTGCTAAAAGGTAGATCTTTGGGCGAACCAAATGATCAAAGAAAGGGCCTGGGTGTCGAGCGGGGACTCCCGCATCGTCACAAGGTGTGCTTTGATACTGAATGCCCGTGCAGCCATGTGCGTGACATGCCGGCAATCATTGTCAAGACGAGGGTATGCCTGGATGTCAAGGCCATGGACTCGGCGATAGCCTTGAGCCAATATCGTTAGCTTCTTAATCTTATGCCTGTGTTGAGCACTGTATCTCCAAGTCGTCACTATTCGGTACTTGTAAAAGCTGTTCCTTGACCTGAGAAGTTTATCGTGCATAGCACATACTGCCAGTAGATCTTCTATGGCAGGAGTGTAATATAATCGTCTGGTCGCGCAAGCTTAATGCCGGAGTAGTTGCGATTTTGCTAGTGAATTTTGCTGCATATGTTCCCCGGATTTGACGCCAGTTCAAGAAGGTGGAGGCATGGTGTGGCTCACCCTGCACGCTCGTATCCTGCCCCTGCCTACGAAACCGGACATGCATCTTGGGGCCAGCCGCACAGTATGGGCGAACAATACATCAGACACGGTTGTCCTTGCAAGTTCGCTGGGTCTCTCTATGTAACAAAAGGGCTTGCAACTTACGAGACATCGACCTTGTGTCGTGTTAGGATGACTTCCAGATTTCCCACAGCAGCGGAATTGGCATCCTTTCCAACGCCCAACTATGTTGATCCCTCGACCCGCAGGCCATTAGCCATTGGTGTCATCACGCCAATGACAGTGATGGTAGTCGCATTCATCTCTTGTCGTTTCTACAGCCGCACAGTTTTGACCAAGACGCTTGGCTGGGACGACGGTATCATGCTCCTGGCAGCCGTAAGTTCTGATCATACTACAAGGAAGAATAGAGCACCTCACTAAAAAACTAGATCACATCCGTAGGAAACAACGTTATGGTCATCATATCTATGTTACCGCAGTACCAAATGGGATATCACCTTTGTACGTAACTGAGGCCCAATATCTGATATGGCACCAACGATCATGACTAGGGGACATACGCCCGCAGGTTCTGTATGGATCTATGAAGGCTGCCCAGGTATGGACTCTTGGAAGCGTGACTCTTCCTTAGCTAACTGTAGATCAGATGGGAATGTCGACGCAATTACTTTTCACAGTAATTATAACGTTGATGAAAGTTGCAATACTTTTGACATATCTGCGTACGAATCTCAATCACACTGTCTCGACGTCGAATGCTTACACTGCCGAAGGCATATTTCCGTCGAAGCTTAATAAATGGTTTTGTAGCATTATGCTATTCTACACTATTTCCCTGAACACGGCGTGCTTCTTCGTCACTCTCTTCCAGTGCTCGTAAGCTGCCCGCTTATGAATCTCCCATTACAACACTAATGTGATTTGTAGACCCGCAAGTACTTATTGGAATATCTTCAAGTACATCGGCAGGGCAAGGTGCCTGAATATCAAAGCCATCTACTACTTCCACTCAGCACAGAATACGCTCAGCGACTTCCTCATTTTCCTGTGGCCAGCGAAAGACCTCCTAAACGTCAGAGTATCGCTGCGCCAGCGTGTCACACTGACATGTATGTTCTCACTCGGCGTCGTGTGAGTCTTCAGATCGGTTAGGTGTAAGTAGGGACTGACGAAGGAACAGCGTGTGCATTGCTGGAGTGGCGCGCCTCTACTTCACCCACGTGTACCTACATTCGTACGATGTCTTTTGTAAGCACAAAACATATTACTTCGTGATTAGAATGGCCCGCTAACAAAAATAGGGCATGGTGCGGAGACCTTCATTATCATGTCGGCAGAGGGCAGTATTGGTATCGCATGCGGTTGTCTACCAGGATGCAAACCCTTGATGAACAGGTTGTTCCCGCGATACTTTGGCAAAATCAACAGCTCCTCGAACTCAAACCAGTACCCACGTAGATGGCAACACAACCACGCAAAGCAAATTGACGACGAGGAATCGACACGACCTTCAGAGTCACTGAGAGACGAGTCTATTCGGCCCAGTAGTCCAACAGCGACTCACTCCAGGGCTATCACACAAACGGCAGCTTTGCAACGATCGGCTTCGGGACAAACAAAAAGATCAGCGGTGCCCAGTCTGAACCATCAGCTGTCTACCTTGGGCCGTTCGAGTTCGCTTACCACACCACGTACAGTAAATTCTAGTGGCATGCGAACACCGAACCTTCAATGCTCATCATCGCAGCAAGTGCAAAGCTCTTTCACAACCACCATCACCGCCCAATCCCATCTATCCCGCTCGACATCACGCCAAACGTCTAGATGGGGCAGTCCAGACATCAACAAACCACTGCCAATGCGGCCGCCACCGCCAGCTATAGTAGCGCGCAGGCCAAGCGCGAGTGGCTTCCGAAGAAGTAGAGGTACTTCAAAAGAGCTCAGTGGAATTAGTAACGCGAGCACTGAGCTGTTCATCCTGCAGGGTAGAGACAGTGGGTCGGACAAGCAGTCACCGGAACGGAAGAACGATATATGGATGGGGTGACTCTACCAAGGAACATGAATTAGTTGCTCGCCTTACAGAATCATCTGTTTCTCTGTATAACATTGTGCTTATGTGAACCAGCTACAAGACCACGATTTTGCACATCGCCATTAAGTCATACCAACACACTAGCGGTGCACACCAAGTTAACTGAGATCTGACCGGATGTGTGCACAGCTGAAACTAAAGATTTGCGGCAAGCCGTTTGTGTCTCTCTTTGTTGAGTTCCTGAGGTATGCTTTCGAAACTTGTATACTACTAGAGTCCGGGCCATTCTATATCTCTATCCGCCGTCCGTCTAATTCAAGTACAAGAAGTTAAGTTTACACCTTCCTTAGATACGGACCTCTTTTAATTATTTCTCGATACACCAAACATTGAAGCGCAAGGCCAGAGCGCTCGTGTACCATGCAATTTGAGTTGCCCATCGGTGGGCCGCTTTCCAATTTTGTTTATTGATCGCAGTTAGCCCACCCGTCGGCTCTGCCCGGTCGTAACAGCGACCGATGTTAGATGCCGACCTAAGCCTCAATCGATTCTCTTTGCCGAAGTTGACAGCACGTGTCCTTCATGTTGTACTCGCGACGGCTTGTTACTGTAAGGCAGGTACCGGGCGAGAAATAATGACTGGCGTAGGCTTCGTCTGTAGATCACCACTACAAAAAAGGACCCTGCGGCAGTTGTCCAGATGTAACGTGCTTAATTAAAAGAGGATATGTGAAAAAGTGGGTCCGACCTACAAAGCAGTTAAAAGAAATAACCCTTTGGTTAGAGACTGGTAGAGGTTCTGAGAACGAGAGAGACCAGCATCCGCTTCTGCCAGCCGAGGGACAGACTTCCTACAACAGGTGCAGATAGTGCCCTGTTTGGCAAGGCTGATTGGTAACTCTTACCAGTGACAAGTGATTAAAGGGGTTCTTAGTGCTGTTCAGCGAAATTCTTGTGAATTTGCTTTGCAAGATGGCTGTCAAGCTTGAGTTGATGCTCAGTTGACCCTATCACATACTGACCCTATCCGGTTCCTCAAATGTTATAATACGGACGTGGCTTCGATCCACCTCGGGGTTACCAGAATATGATACAGAGACTATATATGGCTTGCTAAAAAAAGGCAAAAGCTTATATGGCTGCAGTACTGGAGGTTCTTCCTCGAGAAATTTTAAAGGAATCCTAGTCGTTATGCACAAAAATATACCCATTAGATAGTACCGCTCATATGTGTGCATTCTCCGGACCAGGTTTGTGCAGAATGAACATATTAGTGTTTTCCTATAAGCCCACAGCCGTAAAGCCCATAAGGTCAAACCCATAGCATCTCTTACCTTATAGTCGCAGGTAGGATTTTAAAGTGAAAATGTTAAGACAAAATGTGATACCACACTTTATCCCAGCGTTGATTGGTATAAATACCTTCTCAACAGAAAGGTAGATAGATAACGCCAAGCAATGTCGGTGCTCGGCTTCTGAAAGATGGCGCTAACTGAATGCTCGTTGGTCCATGCCGTGATGCTTTACCGATTCGCTCGTGCAAACCTACTTGACCAGCAGACTTCAACTTATCACATGTGCTCAGCAGCATAGTGACACAGAAAACAAGTGCTGGTAGCTTGTCTCTACAGTAAAAGGTCGTTTCCGCTCTCTTCCCCGGTCCGGAGCCTACTCTTTCTCGATTGGATCGTTTGCGCCGAAGCCTGCGCTTGCTTGTATCACCCATCATAGCCCTCGCATACCAGGCGCACTTTAACAAACTCCTGCATCTTTCCACCATCACCATGGCTCGTAATGGTAGTCTTGAGCCGGTGGAAAACTTTCCACTCGGCCATTCTGCAACCTCCCCACAGCCGCAGCCCTCAAAGCGCGACAAGAGACGCAACATGCTCGCTGAGAAGCTTTCTGAGATGATGGCGAGCTTCTCAGACAATCGCGACAGTCACTACAGAGCTCAGCTTGCTGCATTGCAAGCTGACATCAATCTCATCATGAAAGCCGATCCTTATAAAAACGAGCCGCTTGAAGACAATGGGGAGGAAGTATCTGAGCTGATCGCGCAAATCATGGGCAACAATGTACCAACTGCGCCTAGCGCTGGTACTGACTACATTGCGCAGTGTGGAAAATACTATTCACGCTTCGTGGATGCTGTCAATGATGCTATGGAGGAGCGCGACTATAACCTCACGATGCTCTATGTAAGCTCTGGCTTTCTCTTTACTGTGCACAGACAACTGACAACATATGCAGAATAAACATGAGAACAGTAAAAATGAAATCGAGAACTCGCATTTATACAAAGTCAAGATCGCTGAGGAGGAACATAAGAATCTTGCAGCTACAATTCGTGAGCGCCTGATTGCTAGCATAACGCAGCGCTCCAACAGGTTGAGGCGTGAAAAGGAGCAACTCGACATTTCTGATAGCAATGCCATGCTCTTGCATCCCAACCAGTTCAGCGTTGGTAATCCTGCGAGCCCGGGCGGACCACAAGCACCGCGCAAGACAAGAAGAACGGGACACAAGTTCGGCGGAGAGGCTGAGGAAGTCGTAGCGGTAACAGAAAAGTCGCGCAAACGCAAGCTGTTTGACGAGAACGAAATTGATTCACCTGGCCCCTCTGGGCGTAATGTTGAAGCAGGCAATGCCTCGCCCTATCGCGAAGCCAAGGCGCGTACCATGCACACGCAATTCGAAGCCTCCGCCTACTCTCTGGATCGCCTCTTCACAGAGAAGGAACTTAACATGGCCATGACAAAAGCGACGAACGCAGCCTCCCACTTCTTCGCCAAGATGAAACTCAACGAAGCCTCTAATGCCGAAGCCACAACGAACGGCCATACTCACACAAACGGCCACCACACATCCGAGAATGGTGATCTGCCTGATGCAGATCAAGATTCTGACGAAATTCCCGGCGCCACAGACATGGCCCGTCAAGTTTCTTCGAACCCACACGCAACTAGGGGTGCGACCCGTTCGACGACTTCAATAACGAATGGACAGATTCCATTCATCTACAATCCACCTTTTGTACTTGATGCAAAGATCTTTCAGAAAGTCAATGCTTCAGCGCCTACACCGCCACCACTCGCGCCACAGGACATTGACCAAGATCTGAAGCTGATGCTGAGAGAGGCGCGACCGGATGACGAGCTCAATGAGAGGCTATTACAGGCAGCATGTCAACCGGTCAAAGCGAGGGATTACCAGGTGCAGCCACCAGGATTCCATGAGCCTGTTAACGAAATCACGAGCCATGTACGGAATGTGGTCCCGCACCTAGAAGTTGGTACACTGGGTGGTGTACCAATGAGTGCGCAGAGTAGTATGGCTGGATACAGCGATGCTGGAGGGAACACGCCAATGGGTAGACATGCGGAAAGCAACACTGGGCATGGCGGTGGTGTGCCAATGACGAGGACGGGAAGTGGACGAGGACGTGGGAGGGGGCGAGGCGGCGGCTGATCAGAGCTTACTACCTTCTTTGCTCGTCCTCCATTATACCCATGGCGTTTGGACCTCTTACGTTTGCCTATTAGATTAATTTAGCCGTAGAAGGCTTGGATGTTTCAAGCATTGCATTCATATCTGACATTACATGACTCGATCTTCGACAGCTGTACGGGCAATACGAAGGAGCTCATTTCCTCCGAGTTCTGACTTTTGGGCCCGTGCCACGTGAGAGCTGATGGGGATGCGCGCAGGCCAGGGCTAAAAAAACGAGCTTCTTCGTGTAACGTTAATACTACTGTCGTCTCGTAACATGGTCGTCTCACTTCATGCATTAGCCGTGCCTAACTCTCTCGACTCAACGACTGTTCTTTTGTTTCCTTCCCGGTTACTTCCCGCTCATTCTCTGCTGCTCTGACTTCATGCTGCAGCTCATGAGATGAGTGAAAGCATCCAGGCGGGCTAACTGTTAACCCTACCCAACGAAAAGACCACGGAGAAGCCTTCGATCCATTACCTTAGTAAAACCAAGCTGAGCGACTCCCTCACCAATGTGGCCATCCCTGCGCTCGCCCTCAATACATCGTGTGTTCCACACCTTGTGATACGTCACTGAATATCAGCCCGTGTACCATTCTTTAATCCATCAATCCACCCCTCCCCCCATATTTATTACCCCTGCTGTGTATATTGATTTTGCTAGTCGATAGGAACCGGCCACCGGTGCAGAACCAGGCTTACATGTCATGAGGACGCAGCGAGACAGAGAGGCTGACTGATCCAAGCCAGGCGAACCAGTGACTTTTTTTTCGACACACTGGTTGGCAATGAGAGATTTCACATAGAGAGCTGGTAGATGAGGGCCGTGTACGAGCAGGTCGGACAGGGTGGAGTTCACAGGCGGAAACGAATGGACTTGGAACATCGGCCGGTACGTAAAGCGAAGCTTTGCAGTCCCTTTGTATGGCTTTACACTACTTGGAGAGAAGCTGAAAGCACGGAAACGAGACTTTCCCTTATGAAAATCACAGTCACCATAGGTATTCATGCAGATTCGTGATAATGAAAAATCGCGGAAGAAACGGTTATTGAGTCAATACTGGCCATGGTTATGTTTAAAGTTCAGGACTGTAGCCATTGACTTTGCCTTATATGACAATCATCACTGGAAGAAGGAATGAGGATGCTGTAGCGGACGGCTTGGAAGGGGTAGGTATTACGGCAAGTGGCTAGAGTATCCAAAGAGCGTGGAAATTCGGCATTATATGTTATTCATACCGCAAGGCATGATTGTAAAAGATGAGATTTGAGGGGGGTTCAGCCCTGAGTCCACCACAAGCATATAATGAACGGTCGAAGTTATGAAAGGGTGGCGGCGATTGTTGGACCGTGGCATAGTTGCTTATGGTCTCCATGCTTTGAACAAGCGATTGAGTCCAGTTGTTTCGATCACATTGTAAGGGCTGGCAGAGGCAATCGATGTATGAGTTTTACAAGGGTTGGACAGAAGCATTTCATTCCGGTATCAGCGATCTTCAGAATCTGATACATGGAGGGCAGGACTGACTTGCAACCTTGATAAGCGTGTACAATAACAATGCACTGGTCAGATCTGAACTAAAGATTATATACATAGCAATACCAAAATACAGGTCATGCCCCACTGGCTGCTAGGCTTAGTAATGTGGATGCTGTACTCCTGGTAGAAGGAGAGCGCACGGCCAGCGTACCCTAACCTCTGTGGTATTGTCGTTGCTACATCGTTACTACTCTACCATCGCTTGTTTGCCCTGCCATAACATTGCTCATCAATTCATCAAACATAAAGGGGACGCCTACCTAGGTGTGCCTAAGCAATATGTGCAAACCTGTCCAAGCTAATATGAACATCCAAGGGTATCTGACGCCAAAACAATCTCAACTCATAAGAAACCCATCCCCTCTCAAATGCTCACCAAATCATATTAACTGCGCGGAATAGCTGCAGATGTAACTCCAACTCTTCTTTAACCGTATGCTCAACAACCCCCCCCCCCCCCCCCCCAATTTGGCAACTGCTCTGACTATGTTGGGCGCACCCGTTTTAATAACTTATATCTCATGCCATGGAAAATCTTGCGGGTCGACTCTCGTACAGGTGAGGTATGGCAGTCCTCCTTCTCTCAAATCCAGTTCGAGAAAATTGCGCATCAGCGGCTTAACAGCATCCTTCGCCTTATTCTTGACCTCTTCAATTCTTCTTTCGAAGCGTTTGAGGTTCTCCCTGTTGTACTGGTCGTGTTGCAAACGGAGGAAACGCTTGCACTCATCGTGATTCAGATAGCTTGGACCCCCCTGTCCTAGTAATCTAAACACCCTACCGGTATTGAAATTGGCGGAAAGATCTGGTCTCGGTGTCGCGCTTCCATTCCTCGGGCTCTTGAGGATCGGGGCTGGAGGAGGCGTGGTGTTTTCAGCGAGCCATTGCCGAAACAAGGACACAGCTATCCAGTCTAGCCAGTTACTGCTCGGACTCACCCTTTCGCCGCGACTTGTGGTGAGACTCAATCTGAACAGTTTAACCTCGATCTTAGACTTCAGCTCATCCATGTCCTCGACTTTGTCTTCTATTAGGTCCAAGACTGCATCTGGGACCTGGTTTCGTAGTTGTGGGAGGGCGGCAGGCCACTGACCGACGACGTGCACCATTGCTTCAGCAAAAATAGCCTTGCTGCGCGCCATGTAACCGAGTTTGAGGTAGCTGGGTGGATATTTGGCGATCTGCTTCCACAGCCTTCCCTGGAAACGGAGTAAATGGTGGTCTACGCGTGGTCCAATCACGCCAATCGCGTCATACATGTCTGCGAGTTGCAGAAGAGCCTTGCATTCGACGTATGCGTTTGCGATGTTTATGGCGTCGAGCGTGGGCGGGTAGTTGTAGAAGATGCGAAAGAGGTTGTCGTAGTCGCGGAAGGTTGAGTCATCAGGGTCGGCGAGGGTGGGGGCTGGCGTTGAGGTGGAGAGCTGAGCGGTAGAGAAATTGGTCATACTGCGGAGGAAGCCAGAGGTAGGAGCGATGGGCTTGTTGCGCGCGGGTGGAGGGTGTGTGCCATCTCCACCAAGCATGGTAGTTATTGTGGGTTGTGCTCTCTGTATGCTGTCAGTATATCGTTTCGAATGGTAGGGCGCTATTCAGCCATACTTTCTGCACTAGCATGGGCACATCGTCCTCGCTGCTACCCCAGTCCAGCTCATAACGCCATCTCTTCCTGTCGTGCCGTGACCCAGAGGGGTTTCTTGCCAAAGCTGCTGCACTCATGTTCTGCGCAACACTCCCTTCTGCAGCACCTGACCACTCCTCACTCGTGCTAGCTTCAAAGAAGCCGGAGCATTGCGTTAAGATCAGCTTGTGGAGCAGATATCGCTGTTCCTTGCGTCCGTTGCTTATTACTATTTCGACATCGCCTGTATGTGTGAAGATTGGGAACTCGTTGTGCGACCCTACGCTGCTCCCTCCATAACTGGAACCCCCAGACCGGTGTGGGCGGTGTCGCCGAATAGTTGACGTGCGTGAGGAATGCGAGGCGACCGAGGGTGGGCGACGGATAGTGAGCGAGCTGGAGCGCTCGGCGCTGACGGTGCTCCCAACCTGGGAGTCTGGGTAGGAAACCATGCGCTGCGACTGCGACTGCGATTGCGACTGCGACTGCGACTGCGACTGCGGCTGCGACTGCGAATGCGACTGCAGCTGCAACTGCGGCTGCGGCTGCGAACTGCTACTGCAAACTGCTACTGCAAACTAAAGACTGGGGACCGCGGATCGTGAACTGTGAACTGCGGTTGTATGGTTGGTGAGGTTGTAGGCAAAGGTGAGGTCAGGTTCAGGTTGCGCCCTCACTCTGCGACGGCCGAGATGGCTGGAGGCTTGTCACACCTCGACAGCAAGGAGGGGCGCGTCGAAAGAGGTGGCTGCACAGCTTCCGGGTTGTTGGTGCGGCTCAAGGATGTTGTTGTTGACGATTCACCTGAAGGCTGGTCCGCTAGTTTGGGCCCACTCAAGTAAACCCCACCAACACTAATACAGCGTAGACAGTGAACCAGCGGGAGCACGCGCAGTGTCACGAAGTATTCACTTCTGAGGAAATGGTGTAGAGAAGTGTTTCAGCAGACCTGCTGCATCGTCCAGGAGTGGGTGTGGCGTGTACACCTGCTCTTGTTCGCTGCATGCAGCTGGTATCGACGTCCCATAACCAATCGCTGTTCGTAACCGGCCACCGCTCTGAATTAGCCTTGGAGGCGAAACATGGATCGCACAGGCCCACCCAGCGACTGGACGACATGACAGCAAATGCAGGGCAGGTGTTGAGTCGTGTGTGTTCAATATTGTATTCCTTCATCAGGCTTACATTCGTTCGTCTCGATATCATCGTCCAATCGTCCTCGATAATATACAGTAGTGTGGACAGTATCGTACATGGATGGCAATTCATTCGACCAACTTCAGTGCTATGCCTGCTTCGAGATCTTCGTCTGCCCTTCCATGAATGGCTGCAAGACTTGTGGTATTCTTACATTCGCACTCTTCTCGTCCCAGTGATTCTCCAGAATAGCTGCCAATACCCTTGGTACTGCTAGCGCCGTGCCGTTTAACGTGAAAGGAAACTCCAGCTTGTTGGCATTGGCAGTACGCAGACGGGTGTGCAGTCGTCGACTTTGATAGTCTGTGCACATCGATGTCGAGGTGACTTCGCCCCAGCCGTCGTCTATTGATCGTCGAGACGGGAAGAATGCTTCGATGTCGCGTTTTCTCGTCGCACTCGCACCGAGATCTGTCGTTGGCATCTCCAGGATTCGGCAGTGAAGACCGAGCGCACTGAGAACTTCGTATTGCATGCTAAGCATCTCCTCAAACACGGTTTCTGAGCTAGATACGTTCGCTGCGGTAAAGTGGTCTTCTCCCGTCTGGTCTGGCGCTGTCCAAGCAAACATCTCAACCTTGGTGAACTCGTGAACGCGGTACAGGCCCTTCGTATCTGCTCCTCGTGCACCCGCTTCTGCCCTGTAGCATCTGCTCACACCAACTGTCTTGATCGGGAGCTCTGACTCGGCCAAGACTGTGTTGGCCTTCATGCCGGCCAACGGGATCTCGGCGGTGCCAGCAAGAGCCAACTGTGGCTTCGCCTTGTCCTTCTCTGACTGTTCAATGGCGTAGACCTGTTGCTCGCCGTTCTGATCTCGTGGCTGAAAACCGCATGCTGAGGCAATGTGTGAATACACCAACGATGGCGGTGCTACCACCTTCCAGCCCTTCTTCCTGGCCACGCTCAGGGCATACTGTACAAGGGCCTGCTCCAGCATAGCACCGTCTCCAACAAGAAAGTACCAGCCCCAGCCCGATGTTTGTGATGCGCCCGCAAAATCCAGTATTCCCAGCTGCTGACCAATATCCACGTGTGACCTCCAAGTGCGCGTGGGCTTTGACGGATCAGGATCGGGATGTTCACCAATGTAGCGCACCAGTGTAGCATTGTTGCCGACGGGGGTGTGAGTGCTGCTGAGGTTTGGCAGGTCTTGCGCTAGTCCTTCGATTTCTTCCTGCAGCTCTGTTTCTTTTGCTTCAATCCTGCTGAGCTCTGTCTTCATAGCTTTTGCCTCGCTGAGTGCGTTTTCTTTCTCTGCTCCACCTTTCGCTATCTGATCACGCAATTGCTTATTCCGTGATCGCAGGTCGCGGGCGCTCTGTTGGAGGGCCAGCCATTGCTCATGCAGCTCGATGATTCGCCATGAGTTTTTACTGTGTGCAGCATAGTTACGATCTATGCAGTTCTGTTCATACAGTCCAGGGGCTTGACGGATGTGCTTGATATCTATTATCGGTTTCGGCGCAAATGCGGGTTTCGTAAAAGCTCGGCGGGCAATCGGTGTCCGAATGGAGTGGAACGAATGGTAAGCTTGACGGCCCACGACCGACTTCGTTATTGCTTTCATCGCGCTCTGCATGGAACGATCAGGCGACGCATGGGTTTCGTTGCAGCTCTGCCTCGGAACTTTTTGGCGAAGCTTCGTTAGCGACGTGGTGATCCCTGTCGCAATGCGCGCCATAGTCGCGTCTCCTTCACCCCGCAACAGCTACTCGTGGAGAAGCTCGCAATTGCAGTGTTTTTGGTATATGGCTCGGGCAATGGCTTAAATGACTCGAATTTGTGTCTCAAAAGTGATGGTTTGCTTGTTCCAAGAGTTTCCTTTACGTACTCTAACATAGCTTCAATCTGTGTAAGAGGGCAGTAAACGCCAAGTCGAAAGACTTGTGCAGCTCTAAGTCTATTGGAGCTTTCTACATTAGTGGTATTAAACCACGTGTATCACGTGATGTATAACTCTGAGTCAAGCCTCAATCAGCAAGAGCTTCCTTTTCTAGCATATAGCTACTGTGGCAGCACCGTGTACCCTCTAGTACGACCAATGCATACTAGACAAGGTCTGCATCTGCAGAAGGATACATCTTGGCTTACAAACCATGGCCAGAATCGCATCTCGTCTCTTTAGTACCCTATGTTTTCATTCTGGTTGTTCTGGAGAACGTCTAACAGATATTCGTAGAGCGTCTCAATAGATTAGTCCCATCTGACATCTGCCAAATTGACGAAACAGCCATCCTTTAGATGTCTGGAAACTTTATACATGACGTGTTCCCGTGCTTTGCAACCTGAATATTTTGTAAGACATGCTACACGCGACCCTTCTGATGTAAGTCGTTGGGCGCAGCTTCGCTAAGCCTCGGGGGTTCATCCATGGTTGGCAGTCTTCCGCATCCGTAAGGGCACGGCACATGCACCTCGACATCACTAGGCAACGTCAACAAGTCGTCGCCGCCTAGTCATCCACCTCCTCCTACTCCCCTTTTCACGCACTTATCCTTTAATAAGACGCCCCTGTAACTTCCCCAGGCTCAGGCAGTACTTGTCTTCTCCCATCGTCCCAACCCACTCGAGCTCAACCTAGCTCTGAATTCCCACCACAAGACACCTCTCCGCGCATCGCACCCCCACTCACTTCTGCCACCAACTCTGCACTCATCGCCAATATGCATGACCCTTTTCCTTTCGAACGTCCAGAGTACCTTATCAAATATGTGCAACCCGTCGCCGATTACCTTCATCTTCGCACGCTCCCCCTGCATTTTCACGAAGTAGCCTTCGCCTTCGCTCTCTACCATATAACCAACAAATACATCTCTCCCGCCTTTAGCCACTACTTCTTCCCCCGTATCTATCCCTCCTTCAATGCGCGGACCAAGCTCAACTGGGACGTGCACATTGTATCATTCGTCCAATCGACCGTCATCTGCGCGCTTGCGCTATGGGTAATTTGGAAAGATGAGGAGAGAGGACATATGGACGAAGTAGAGAGGGTGCATGGGTATACTGGTGGAGGGGGGCTTATTCAGGCTTTTGCGGGAGGGTACTTTTTGTGGGACTTGGTGATCACGGTGCAGAACGTGGGGGTTTTTGGCGTGGGAATGTTGTTTCATGCTATCAGCGCGCTGTGCGTGTTTAGCCTGGGCTTCGTAAGTGCCACCGTTTGATTCCTGCTGTCCCGCTGCACATATGAGCGACAATGCAAGGTACGTTGGAGAGACTAGACGTGTCGTGCTAATGTTGATAAACAGCGACCGTTCGTAAACTTCTACGCCCCAACATTCATCCTCTATGAGCTATCCTCCCCTTTCCTCAACATCCACTGGTTCTGCGACAAGCTCTCTCTGACTGGCTCCACCCTGCAACTCGTCAACGGCATCCTCCTCCTTTTGACTTTCATGTCCTGTCGCCTCTTCTGGGGTACATACCAATCTATTCGCGTCTTCAACGATGTTTGGACCGCATATAACGCTGGTCCCATCACTTTTCTCGATCCCACTATCAAAAGTTTTGAGAATGCAACTGCCGTCGACGTTGGCACAACTGAGCGCACCGACATTCTTCAATTCGCAGACGGACAGACTGTGCCCCTTTGGCTCGCGTTCGCTTATCTGGCTTCGAATCTGGTGCTCAACGGTTTGAACTGGTTCTGGTTTACCAAGATGATTGAGACTCTGCGCAAGCGCTTTGATCCTCCGCTTGGCACAAGACGCGCTGAAAGGCCGAAGCACATCGACATTCCTGAGAATGAGAAGGTGTTGATTGAGGGCACTCATGTTGCAACGCCAGGAGTAGGTGCAGATGGATTGTTGGTGCCAGAGCACTACGGAATCAATGGGGATGGAGAAATTGTTAAAGTTGAGAGAAAAACGACGCATTTGGAGGTCGAGGGGAGAGAGGTCAGGAGCAGGACGAGTACACGGAGGAGAGGATGAAGGAAACAGCTGGTAGGAGTCATGGTGCAGCATGACATTACGCACGTAGAAGTAATGACTAGTCGTATAAGTTCCCCTAATACCATGTATCTTCTGTAGCCCTGGCATCCTCTCCAACGGTTCACAGCGATGCTGTACACAAGGATAACGAGTTTGGTCCGTTGGCGAATGTCACGAATCCAGTCTTTCCACTACCGATCGACATTCTATTAATAGCTCGCAATCGAACAATACACAATGATGCCTACGCTAAATGAAATCAAAGCGTGTGTCTTTCAGTTCATCCATGATTGGAGGGGCCAATATCCTACTCGTTGGTAACATCATTAAAGTTAAAGGCACACTTTCCATGAGCAAAGCAACGGAAGCTGCTAAAGCAGCGCAACCGGTTCTCTAAGACATTTAAATATATCTGCATAGAGTGGGGCATAACCGACCATCAGTATCTCATTTAGGCAAATGTCACAAAAGAATTTGTACTTGCTGTTCGACAGTGGAGTAAGTGAAATGTCCACTTCGATCCAAATCACTGCTAACAAGTTTGTTCGGAGAGTCGGTTCCTGAATGAATTCCGAGAGGTTGAGTGGAACACTATACTTGTCGGTATACCCTCTCGGGTCCTACTTGGATAGGTCCGGGAGGTAATGTGACTTGTACGACCTGCACCTTGATGGAGGAGGGGGGAAGGAAAAGATGGCAGCGATCACGGT
>JALRMI010000497.1:0-17473 GCA_026120165.1 Leptosphaerulina australis
TCAGCTTCGAACAACGGTGGCAGTGGTACTACCTCGTTGGCTTCTGTGGTTTGACTCGCAGTCTGACATGGTCTTGACAAGAGTCTTCTCGCTGCTGATGTTAGCGGCATTAGAGGATTGAATCCGGCTTCCAAATTTGATGTTGATACTCACTGTTATTTACTTTAGATGGGTGTCGCAGGGGGCTCAGATGCAGCTTCAGCATCCGGTAGATTATCCAGCCACTTTTTTGAGCGTCTTGCAGGCACGAACACACCAGAAATCATCAAGATACTATTTAGATTGAGCTTAGAGTATTGTGAATAGGTTTCTCGTCGTGTTTTTTCTCATAGCAGGCCAAGATAAACTTACGAGCGGACAACGACATTCTCGGTACCCTGCTTGAACGCCAAATCACGTGAGTACAAGGTATTTTGAAAAGCACCCATACATACCGTGCCCGTGCACCTCACGGGCCTGTTCACCTCATGGGCCACCCCACCACATTTTGCAACTCACGGAATTGAGGTTATTAAGCCACATACAAAAGCTAAATCAATACAATTTTTTTGTTGAAGTGATCTATATAATCATACGAAAAAGTTTGCTACTCAAATCTTTTTGGTTGAACGATTTTGCGGCCGTGGGTGTTGTATGTGAGTGGAGGTGCTGGGGAAGGCTTATGAACAACTACTCGACTTCGACCAGCACCATCACTACGTTTCTTCGTGGTTTTTGACTGCAACTGGCATGAGGCTTTGTGATTTCTCCGATCGGTCAGTTGGTGTTTTTTTTAGCGTCACGAGCTTGTTTTTGACGTGCTCTCTCAGCTTTGCGGGCATCGATTACCGCGCGCTCTTCAGCCTCCGCCTGGTCCCTCACCACCTTGGCTGCTTCTCATGCCGCACACTTCTCTTCCCTCTCTTTCTCCTTGAGAATCTTGGTTTGGTGTTTTATTTCCCGTTTAGTAACTTTGGCTGCCTCTTGTTCGGCGTTGTACTTCTCAGTTGCAGCGTCGCGCATGTCACCCTTTAGCACCAGCGTCATACTTCACTACACTTCGGAATAACGTCTTTGCCTTCAGCCAATCAGGCTCGCCAGGTACTGCAGTAGTTTCTGCTTGTTCTGGAGGCGCTACTGGAGGCGGAGGAGTTGGTGTTGTGAAGCGTTCAAGTATAACGTCCGCGTTGGGGGGGTGTATACCGGTGGCTTCAAAGGCTCTCAACACCAACGCTTCGGTGAACGTTTTCACCCAGGCAGACCAAAACAACAAGAAAAAATCAGTTTTATCGACAGGGAACCACCCTAGCGTTGTATGGTGTTGAGTATCGAGCTCAGTAGAGTAGTTTTGACTGAGCGATTTGAAACAAATCACGTCCAGCGGCTGGAGCGTATGGGTCGCGTGTGGGGATAAAACGAGCAATGGAATCTTGTTGTCGTCGCAGTAATTGATGAATTCCCTTGTCACGTGGCTGCCGTGGCCGTCATTGTTCAGAAGCCTCCACCTTCTCCGTGCTTTGGCCTTGGTGTAGCGATCGAAGACCTGCTCTAGCCACGTCATCCCCAAATCGTTGTTCGTCCACCCATTTGGTGAGGTTGTGAAGTGAATTGAGTGCTTTTTTGGATCAATATCGTGTACCCAGCTTGCCTGCACTGCAGTACCGGCTGCTGGAAAGATGATATCTGGTGGGAAAGTTGGTCCATCTGCGCATATTGTTGCCAGAACCGTCACCCACTCTCGATTACCGTCGTGCTGCGATCGTTTATACTGCCTTGCCTCATACACCACCCTATCAAAGCACCTCTTCGCCCTGTGAATCACCCCAATCATTATACCCTTCTCATCCATGTTGTATGTATTCTCAGGCATAACCTCGTGTTTAGCGATTTTTCGATGCAGAAGATCAAAGTGCTGCTTGTATTTATCACCCGAATCAGGGCTTTGATCAACCCCTAGAAACATCACATTCTTACTAGATGAGTTGATCGTCGCGTCTTATATAGTCTTAGACTCCCATAGATGTTAAAAGAAAATCAATCAATCAATCAACCATCACCCGAATCAGCCTGGTGACGCACAGAGTCGATGGGGGTGGACCAGCCAGTGAGGAGAGTGTCGGAGTGACGGTGGAGGAAGCGGGTAACCCAGCTATCGGATGGCTCCTATGCACTCAAAGGAGTCGCGAAATTAATGATCATTTGTCTTGTAGGCATCAAGTGTCTTTTTGTCAGTCCTCCAATATACTTTACAAGCTCTGCCTCATCGCGTGGGTCGATTAGACGTTGGGAGTTGATGGTCTCTTCACGCGGGGGTGCTTGACCCTGGTGTTGGCGCGTCAACGTAGTGCGAGAACAGCCATGTTTTTTGGCCAGAGCGCGGTATGAAAACTTTTCTCCTGGTCTCAGACTATCTATCTCTGCAAGGGCTTCCTTTACTGGCATCGCGGTGTTGAGTTATAGGGGTGCAAAGTATTGCTCAGAAATGGTGGGGTGGTCCGTGAGGTGAACAGGCTCGTGAGGTGCACGGGCACGGTATATTGGCAACCGATATATCGACAAGCACTTGTGCTGAGATCCTGCCAAAAAAACTGCACAATTTCACATGATGGACCTCCAAGGGTGTTTGGGGTCAGGAAGTGGGGGATGGGGGAAGAAATGCAGTCAAATTGCAGGACTAAGCTCTACATTGGTAGTACTGGTCTGGCGCAGGCTCCTTACTCCAGATGATTCGGACTTTGCGCCTGCGTCTCCACACAATACGTCGATTTACTTTAATGTATTTCACAATCTTGTTATTCTTCTACTCGATGGCAGCAGGTCATTCATGCCTCGTACTTTTAGCGTCGTTGCAGCTCCATCTCATCGCCGCTTTTTATCTCTACATCGCCTTTGTCATGACATCGGAGAGAGCCAGCCCATGATAGTCCCATACCCTTCCAACCCAGGACAAATGCAACAAGAAACGCTCATGTATCTTACTAGAGACCCCAAGCACCGAACGAAAACGACGACATGCGTAAGACTCCAGATAATGCCAGAACAAAACAAGCATGTGCGCGTGCGATTGAACAGATTGTATGCGCCGACCGTTGATGACAAAATGAGAACCGGTCTTGAAAAGCGACCAGATTTGACAAAATAATTGTGGTTGTGATTGCCGCACATCTCAACATTCCCGACTCGTCACCCGCTCTCTCGTTATTTTGAGGCAACCACGCCTTCCAGTGGTTCGATGTGGAGTGCGCGCTACATGCCTCAAAAATGAAGCGCCATGTCATCGACACTGGGCCCAACGCATTTAAAGTGAAGCGTGGGAGGCGCGGGATGTATGGGAAGCGTGACGGTGGCAGTTGTCCATTACTGTAGTGCAAACTCAGACGAACTGTATTCTTTTTGAGTTGTTCTCGTGATCCAAGTTAGAACGAAGCCGGCGTATCTGACGTCCAAGAGTTCGATGATACTTGTGACTCACTCTCTACCCGCCCTTGCGTTCTGAACCATTAGCAGGCAACGGCTCACCTGTTGGCTTCTGCTCAGGTGTCTTCTTCCGACCGTTCTTTTTTCTTCTGCCTTGTGAACTTTGCCAGGAGTTGGTGTTGCTGGCAGATGAGGTTGATTTTTGACTCTTGTCATTCGATTTGTTCTGCGCGACGCGAGCATTGTCCTTGTTCGGTAATGATTGCTTCGGTAGTGACGCTCGGCGACTTTGTTGATGGTGCTCTTTGTTGTGACCTTTGTTGTCAGTAACGGTTTTACTGTTCTCCGACTGTTTGTTAACAGTTGGCGACGGTGTAGGTTTTTCGTACACCGGCGAGAGCAATGGCAAGTTTGCAGTTTTGATTTCCTGGGGAGGAGCTCGAGGTGCATTCGTTGTATCGATAGACGAGAGTCCGTTGGGTAGCGCAGTTGCTCGCCATGGGGGAAGTTCTCTTTTCGGAGAGATATCGTCAATGTGTGTTTGCCGGTCCTTTTTCGCGTCATAATTCATAATCTCATCAGAAACATCTGGAAACGGCTGTCGATCCTCGCTTGGCACTCGAGCTAGTCCATTGATCTCCAATGGGGGAGTGTCCCTTGTCGATCCGTTCAAATCCGGACTACTCATCACATTCGATGCACTTTGTCTTTGCATCTCTTCAAGGACGAGTTGCTGACGGGCTTGAAGTTCTCTGATCTGCTGCTCTCTAATTTGTTGTATGCAAGGTTGATTGGCATAGATGCCGACCGCCGATGACCCAAGGTTGTCGGTGATGGGAGGCATCTCTGCTAATTCACTTCGGAACTGATCACGAGGCGGTATTGGAAAGGAACCATTAACAATCACAGGTCCTACATCAGGAGGGGGCCGAACTGAATCTACACGAGCCTTTCGTTGCTCGCTAATTGATGGAGCTGGAGGTAGTCCAGTTGAATCGTTTCGAACATGCCCACGTAGAGGAGAGGGCGAACGAGATACTCGTCGCAAAGCAGTGTTGAGCAAGGGCTGCGTTATCTCGGGTGACACCCGTTTCTTGCGTTGAACCAACTCGTTAAATGATGGTATTGCACCAACAGCATACTCTTGAAGTGATCGTACTGGAGGCTGCTCTGCAACATAGTATCCCACATATTCTTTGGGCGTGCTGGAGAGTGAAGATTCTGCAGGTTCTGCACTATTCAAAGGAGGGCTTGGCTGAATGTCTGAAGTTGATTGCGTTTCCGGAGTGTCCTGAGATGATCGCGCAACTGCATAACCAGTAAATGCAGCTGGATCGTAGAACTGAGGCATTGGAGGGTAACTAGCCAGTAAAGGTTGCTGAGGCATTCCGCGGGCAGGCTGTGACTGGGAACGGTTGACGCTCGTATCGCTAGCGTTTGAAGCCCGGTGTGCAACTCGACGTGAGCTAGGTATGCTGTTGCTCAGAGAAGGAGAGGACGGATTCGTTCTGACCGAGTCCTGGGGAGCCGCGCCTGAGTGCTGAGGGTTGAAGAAGCCTGGATATTGATATAAGAACCCCTGCGGAAGAGCGTTCGGCGGAATACCAAATTCAGCCAGCCTAGGACTGGATCTCCCGTTAATGTAGGGCGATTTTTGTGGTGATGCATTCGAACTGCTGGGCACGTAATGCTGTGCTTGTGCCTGAGCGACTGCATGCGCATGCACCTGAGCTGCACGGTGGGCTTGCTGGGCATGCTGTTGAGCAGCCAGTTGAGCCCGCAAGGAGTTAGACTGCATCTCCAGCATCTGATATTGCTGATACAGCTGGTCATGCAGTTGGTCGTGTATGCCTCGAGAAACGGCGAAGTACTCTTGGCCGGAACCGTGCTGAATTGGCGGACTATGCAAGAAAGGTGGTCTGCCTTGGGCAAAAGGTTGGCTACCGGATGACCTCCTACTGCCATTGGTGTGCTGTCCTTTCAGGCCAAATCCACCTCTTCCCCCTCGATGACTGGATCCTCCTCGACTGCTTCGAATGGGTACACTAGAAGTAAGGGTAGTCTTTTTTGAAGTCGGCTTTTGGAACAGAAGGGGATTTGGTTTCCCTTCAGCAGGGAAGTGATACTGCTCGCACGCCTTATCGAGTTGCTGCCCATCGGCGAGCAGATCAAATGCTCGTCGAATCTCCAGATGCAGCCCACGCCAAGCGTAGTCATCAGCTGAGTTGCCCAGATTACGTTCAATATTAAATGGCTCCTCCACGCAAAGTCGATTTGTGCCTTCTTTTTGCCCGCCTCCTGGATGCCAGCCCTTCTCCTCTCTCAAAATGCGCTTTCCCTGTCGGACAGAGATGGCTTCTTTCTCGTAATCTATTTCATGTCCATACAACCGAAAGAAGTGAAAGAGCAGCTGGCCCACGCTTTCTTTGTTTGCGTCACCGAAGCCTCGAAGTCTATCGACGTCATCGGCAAAGCCAGAATGCGAGGGCTGGCCTGTGGTTTTATCAACCTCTCGAAAGGGAAGACTGTGTAAGGCTGGAAGAATCGGTGGATTTCGTGTCTGAAGAAAATTGATGATAAGGCAAATCCAGGTATACGAGCTGATTGTTCCACCGATGCCGGCATCATTGAGCAGGCGTTGCTTCGTCCAGTGCTTGATGATCATAGCCAACGGTCGTACGCGTTCGTCGATCTGAATATAGGTTTTGATCATCCTTGTGTTCTCAAGTGCAGCTACATTGTTCACATTCATGTCGCAGGCAAGCTCCAATTCAGGGTCCCAGACCTTTACTATCCGGACCTTGGCCTGTGGTATGCAGACCACACGTTCCATTCCATCTATGAGAATTGTCAGCACTAGGTCCCTAGAGCATCTGAGAAACCTTTACGTTTGTCGAGGGCCTCAGCCAACGGGTGCATCTCCTCCAGCGCCGTCATGGGCGTTTGTATACATATATCGACTGATCACTGAGTCAGTAGAGGTTCTAAAGGCCTGAGTGCGGTGGTGCAGAATTCTTACCGTCGCTCTCGGTTGTGTACAGCATATTGCCAGAAGAACCAAAGACGTGCACCTTAGACAGATTTCCAGGAAATTCAGTCTCAAGTATATGTTGCACCTTTTGGACAAAATGATCACGTTTGCGGGTATTCTCGAGACTCGGCTGTAACCGGTCGTACAGTTCGCGCATATCCCCACTAAGTTTGTCATCTTCGTGAGGGTCCAAGGTTTTTTTGGGTTCCTCTTTCGCCTTGTCGAGAATATCTGACGACTCATATGGCATTCGTCGCCGCCCCAAAGACCCAACATTTGTCTCATACTTGCACTTGAAGGGCCGCCCAAGACGCAACGTTGGCATCGTGCAGTTGGCCTCGGACGATACGGAGCGCGGCGAGTGGCTGCCCAAGCCGCCATTGGGGGATGGTGAACGCGAGCGTGACTCGTACTTGCGGGCGAGCTGCAGTGGTGTTGATGGTACCGAATTCGAATGATGTGAAACGATGGATGGTCTCTGGGCGCGCTGAGAAGTGAGGGAATTATCGTCACGTTTGCTCGCCATTAGGTTGCTATTCCGCAAATCATTTGGTGTCATCTTAGGCGCGCTGGTGTGCACGCTGAATGCCTGCTCCTTATGCCCATCGAGCTGCTGACGCGTGAGCGCCGTCTTGACTAAGGATTTTTGCTTCAGAGAACGAGGCTCTTCCCGCTCTGGTGGCGGGCTGTAGTGCGGAGACACGATGACGGTGGTTGTGGGTGAGGGTGTAGCGGTCGAGGTGTGGGGGTGCACTTCGTCGATGCGCGCAAGCTGCAAGAAGGGCTGCAGTGGAGGAGACAATTTCTGCAGACGATGGTGCTGCTGTTGCTGATGGTGCTGCTGTTGCTGATGGTGCTGCTCTTGCTGTTGCTGCTGCTGCTGTTGTTGCTGATGATACTGCTGCTGCTGTTTGAGGGAGTGCAGCGGGTGCAGCGGGTGCAGTGAGGTGTATGAGTATGGGTGTGGAGACCAGCCCTGCACCGAAATGGCCGTAGAGGGAGATTGCACGGCAAGACGGGGGGCGTGCCCTTGAAGCTGGCGGTGCTTTGAATAGATACCAGTTGCTAGTGGATATGGTGCGTAGAGATAGACAGCACTACTGTGGCTGTGGTCGCTCATAAAACTTCAGCGTCGTGTGTTCCCAGGGCGGGCGTGGTGCAGGCGGTCGCTATGCAATATGCAACGCCGGAATGCGAGGAGGGGCTGTTGATGCTCGTGCTCGATGTACGCTGTGCACGTCGTGACGTTGATCAGTGGCAATTCTAGCCGTTCGGCGGGTGGAGGTGGGCTGAGCGTCTGTCTCAGCAGCTCTGCAAAGGCACGCGTGGGAAATGTTGTCGAGTGGTAGTGACTTCTATTCGAACCCCTGCGGTGGAGTCGAGACGATTCGCTGTGATTCGGCGCCGCTTGAGACTTGCTCTCGGCGAACACTGAATGGCTGACTAAGTGCAGAGGTGACTGCTGTGGGAAGAGCACAGCACCGAGAAGTCAGTGAGTGGGAGACAATATAGCAGGAGAGGCGCGCAGTGCGTAAATGGCAGCGGATGGTCGTGCACTATGGAATTGACCAAATCGCGGCCACAAGAGGGATGAACGCACAGGGCCCACGCTCGCTTCCTCAGCTAAGACACTATGGGATGGGCGTGTCCGTTTACCTCCACACCAAGAAATGTGACAGGGGCGCCTTTTTGACTGGAGCAATCTATTCACATTCGCTCCTGCATCATCTGCGCGTGGCCGCCTTGGACCACAACACAGAACCGCCGTGACCACAACAGACTTTCCTACATCCAAAAAAAATGAATAACGAACAAGCAGTGTCGCCATGCTTCGCAATAACAATGTGCCCATTGTGTGCTCTCCACGTTCAATAGCAACGTTCGCCATGGCACTGATGTAAATTGTCTCGTGCTCACATGACATGCCTGTGACACTAGGTCCTCATTCCACGTATCTCGAAGTAGACAATAGTCAATTGCTGACATCAACATGGCAATGGCTTGGTCCGTCAGTCACTGCTATATTCGTCGTCTTCCCATAGCCGCAGCATGGTCCACGGTTTGGATGACGCTTCAAAATAGAAGTGCTGACTGAACAGGCAGAACACGATGGCAGCTGAGCGTGTCTGTCTTATATGAGCCTATACGACCGTGCAGACATTGCCGTTTCGGAGTAAATTGATAACCTCCACAATGCTCAACGCAGTGACTGAGCAGTAGTCAGACCACCGCCTCACATTAGCAAGCTGCTGCAGGGACACTCCAGTCATGAAGCCGCACCCGTTGCTGTCGTTCGTCTTGCTATACCTCTTGGTCTAGCGGCAGCATGCACCCTGTGGTCGACTGTTCCACTCGCCAATCAGCATGACGTCGCCGGCTCGAATCTTGAGAATAGATTGGGGGCAATCTGAGTGTACTCACTGGCAGCGGGTCTGCTTTCAAGCAGCCGCTGTGGCTTGTGAGCTCGGACCACCGGCAACGGTGAACGATGATGCAGGTGCTCTCTGCCGAGGCTTCCTTACTACACCACATACAGCAAGAAGTCCAAATGCGTTCGGAATGTTGCACACTCTGCAGCCACGGGCATTGAAGTCGTATACAAACTTCGCTTGGATCTCTCGCAGATCATTGTCGTCTACTATGGCACAGCACCGCATTGGTAGGCGTCGCAGCAGCAATTCCTTCCTGCCAGTACTTACAATGCTGTAGCAAACCCTGCTCTCTTGTATGCATCCCACCCTCCAGGCCTCATCCGCTACTGACGCCTTGCCAGTGTTTGCGACCTGCAGGAAAAGTTTCGGCCCGCCATTTATGAGTTTCCCAAAGTTGTTGCGACTACACAGAAGCTCCTGAAAGCCAGTACGTTGTTGAGTGTTAGACGTTAAACGTACCGCCCCATTCCTCATGGGTTCTGCACGCACGCCATCTACTGACTCATTGCTAACAATCACACGCAGGCAGGATTCTCAACATACCTGTCTTCGCAACAACACAGAACAAAGCTCGGCTTGGGGATACATGTCCTGAACTTCAGCTTGACACGCCGGAAGGCAACAAGACACTCGTTCATGCAGACAAGACGCTCTTCTCGATGATGTAGGCCACACCCTCTGCAGCTCTCACTGCACTGGATATCACTGATAGGCTGCAGCACCCCAGAAGTCCAGAAAGCCCTCGATCCCCTCCGTGCAAATGGACCCATATCTGCCATTATCGTAGGCATCGAGAGCCACATCTGCGTCACACAAACTACAATCGATCTCCTTCGAGCCGGCCACAAGGTTTATGTCATTGCCGATGGAGTGAGTAGCTGCAATAAGGAAGAGGTTCCAATTGCTTTGGCCAGGCTGAGATATGAGGGTGCCGTCGTTACAACGAGCGAGAGCTTCATCTACGAGGCTGTTGGGGATGCAGGAACTCCAGAGTCAGTAAAGCTTATATGAAACGACAACGTTGACCATCTCGAGCAAACTAACAAAGCGTCAGGTTCAAGCAAATCATCAAATTAGTCAAAGATACGTCAGCAAGCACAAAGGAGTCTCTGCAGACTCTTTGCAGAATCTAAGAGTTTCAAGCCTAGTCTCTCTTACTCTTGTAGATATCTGCGCGAAAGCAATGCTCTTTTCGATTATCCTACATGTAACCGAAACTGCGATGGACGCATTCAGGCGACCCTTACTTCTTACCCACAAATCGGTATTTGTCGACCAGCACACCTCTCGCCATTTCCAACTGCTCATCCGTCTGAACCACCAAGGTCTTGTACTTGGCTTCCTTCGCGCTGATATCCGTTACAGTCTCCTCTAGTGGCTGTCGATTCGCTGTCTCGTCGAGCTCGAACCCAAGACACCGCACCCCTTTGACAACCTCCTTCCTCAGCCTGTCGCCCTTCTCGCCAATGCCACCGGCAAACACCAGCGCATCTACCTTGCCATCAAGTTTTGTGAAATACGGCGCAACATAATTACCAATGCGATCCACGATGATATCAAACGCTAATTTGTCCTCCTTGCGCTCGCTCGAACTAATCTTGCCAAAATCGGTCGTCCCTGTGAGTGCCTGCCACCCACTCTTTTTATTCAAAATCTCCTCGGCTTGTGTGATGTGCATCTGCGTGCCTGAACTATGACTCGGCTTTCCCGCACTGTGTGTGAAGTGGAACATCAGGCTGGGATCAATGCTACCGCTCCTCGTTGCGCCAGGCAGACCAGCAAGAGGCGTAAGACCCATCGATGTGTCTATACTCTTGCCACCGTAGATACAGCATGCACTCGCTCCGGAACCAAGGTGCAGCGCGATGATATTAAGCTCCTCTGCGGGCTTCTTTAGGTACGTCGACACGGCGTGCACAATAAATGAGTACGATATGCCGTGGAACCCGTACTTTCGGAGCTTGTTCTTCTTTGCAACTGATTGATCAATGGGGTATGTGCACACATGCTCGGGAAGCGTGCTATGAAATGCCGAATCGAAGTATGCAATATTCTTGGCATGAGGGAGGATATTTGCCACTGAACGCACGATGCTGAGCGCAGGTGCATTGTGCAGTGGCGCCAGGTCGCTGAGTTCTTCGATGTGATGATAAGTTTCTTTGTCGATGACTTGGCTTTTGGGGTAGTCGCCGCCATGGACGACACGGTGGCAGGTGAAATGAATATCCTCCTTTTTATTGAGTTCTGTGAGCCCAGGGTCTTTGGTTAGGTGTTCAAGGATATATCTAAACGCGTCTTCTTGGGACTCAACGCCTTCTAGCTCTTTTCCTTTGATGATCTCGGAGCCGCGCTTATATTTGAGCTTTGCAGGTGGCGCAGTGAGTCCTTCGACTGATGCTTCGGCCAGTTGTTTGGGTATATTGGTACCGTCTTCTGGTATCTTGTATACAGAGATCTTGACGCTAGAAGACCCAGCATTTATGGATAAAATTACCTCAGGCATGGTGATTGTTGCTGGATGAAGTTTGTTTGAGGACCACCAGCAGGATTGCGTGAGCAGAAATTGCGCCGGGGAGAATGCAGTAGACGACGGGCAAGATTTAATGATATGAGCGATCCTCCTGTAGGTTTGCGCGATCAAATAGGTTTTTGGGTTGTTCAATCCGCCTTTGCAAGGCCTTCCAAAGTCGAATGATCGGAAGTCGCGGGACAAGCCTCAATAGTTTTGATCCACCAAAAGTCACGCAACAATTGTGGCATGTCGTCATACCTGCATAGCCTGATGAGAGCAGACAGCTGTCAAGCTTTAGGGAGATCGACCGCTACAACGGATGTCAGTAAAGTCTTCGATCACGTCAAAACTCTTGTCCACCTGTTGCGTGGAGATATGACGTCACTAGTATTTGACAACTACATTTACTAAGTTAATATCGATATTATCTCACTGCTGGGTACCATATTTGCTAGCAAGAACTTGACTTCCACTTGATACTCTAGTCGCATAATAAGATATCTGATGCCAGCAGGTCGTACCCCGCAGCTCAATATGCAGCCTCTACTGCGGGGAAGTTGCTTAAAAGGATGTCAGCATTTTAACTAAACAGTATAAAATCTATCAAACAGGCCTTCCTGAGAAGTCATTCTTCCAAGCTGCAATAAATCCATGGCCTAAAGTCTGCGATGGCTTGTAAGACGGCATACATAACAGGTCAGTCTACAAATTCTCCTGCCTTTCTGTGTCTCACTAATTCAATTTTACAGGAGGCGCAAGCGGTATTGGTCTTGCACTTACAAAACGTCTCCTTGACGAAGGTTGGAATGTTTGTGTCGCTGATCGAGACATTTCCAGACTGGAACCTAGTAAGAGACTTCATGTGGTACGGTGCGATACGACTTCTTGGGATGCACAAGTGGCCGCCTTTCAGGAAGCAATCAACTGGCAGGCTTCTGACGGGGGCCGTATAGACTTTGTGGCACCCATCGCTGGGATTGGCGAACGTCAGTGGGTTCCTTTCTCAGAAGTGACAACAGCATCAGACGCTTCGGACTTCACAAAGCCAGACCTATCCATAGTGGACGTGGACTTGACTGGGGTGTTATACACAGTCGCCCTGGCAGTGCAGCATTTCAGACGACAGCAGCGCAGGGAGGATGGACTATTGGGCCGTGTTGGATTAGTCTCAAGCGTATGCGGGCTGTACTGCGTACCCAGTTTACCAATATACACAGCTGCGAAGCACGCTCTTGTTGGGTTGACACGCAGCTACGGAAAGCTGTTAATTGATGAAGGCATCACTGTCAACGCTATTGCGCCAAATGTCGTTGAGACAAGCATAAGTTCTCCAATCTTTTACAAGAACTTGGATGAAGAGAACCTATTGACTCCCATGAATGGTCTATTGGATGCTTTTAAGACGATACTTGACAGCAATTGCAGTGGGGAAATATTTGAATGTGGGCCAACAGGCGGATGGACGAAAAGAGAAGCTATAAATTATTTGGACAAGGAGAGTGAGATCGTATGCAAGATGCTGAATGTGAGAGGGAGAACTCTGCACTACTCCAAGTAGTAATTGTAAGGATTGAAAGCTGAGATTCTACGTTCAAGTGACGCTGACCCACCAATACGGTACGCCGCTTGGCCGCTACTAGCCCGAAACAACGCGCATCCCAACTTCAACAAATGTGGAGCAGGGCAGCCCGTTAATCAGCGATGTGTAGTCGCCATGTGGCTTCACAGACATGTTGCAATCTTTAGTCGTTACCCAGACACGTTCTGCTTAAGAATATTAAGTACGCTTTTGCGTCCTCTATCGCACTGAGTCCTTCGCTTCCCCCTCGTGAACCTCAATCGCGCGTTCGCCCACAACCACCTTCGTAACCACGACCTCTCCTTCCACCACAAGCACTGTCAACAAAATGGCCAAACTTCATCCTATGCTAGTTGCATGCGGGTCCGCGCTCATGATTGATTGTTGCTCCAACATCATCGCACAACGATTGAAGGCGTGGAGTGATGGGAAGCCCTTCGTCTTCGACCGTGTGCTCTTCTTCCAGTTTGCTTTCATGGTCGTGCTCACTGCTCCTGTAAACTACCACTGGCAACACTGGCTCGAGCGCACATTTCCTGGATGGGTGGCTGTTGAGCGCATCAGGGATGCTACAAATGAAGACGGCGATGCCGCAGAGAAGGCTACATTTCTGAAGGAAGACGGGGATGACAAGCGGATAGTCGAAGAAGTCTTGGAACGTAGCTGGCTAAATATCTTTAAGAAGTGGTTTACTGATGTGAGTTGACAAGCCTTGAAATTGGAAAGACATGTGTTGACTAACCACAGTGTATCACTATGGGCGCACTCCTGAACCAGACCATGTTCTTGATTCTGATAGGCCTGATGAAAGGCAAGACGTATGCACAAATCGTGCAGAGTTTCCACGATGTAAGTATTGGCTTAAAGAGTCGTATTGCAAATATAGTTAATTATATCCTAGGAACTTTTCAAGCTCATCTGGGATTCGTATAAAGTCTGGCCCATTGCCAATTTTTTCTCTACTACCTACTGCCCTGTAGAGCGGCGCATGATCTTCCTCAGCTTTTGTGGTCTTCTTTGGAATATCTATCTCTCTCTTGTTGCCCAACGATTATAGTGCAACAGTAGCAATCAATAACTAGAGCCTACTCGCTCCTGACCGTCTTCCAAGCCTCCAATATTGCATTCCAGTACTTACTCTCATCCTCTCTGACATGACCGCAGTGCGCGCTCTTCTCAAATCGCACCATCTTCACATCCCAACCCTTCCTCAGTGCAATCGCAGCATGTTCCTCCACCTCCTCATACCCGACCATCTCGTCCGTTCGACTGTACAGGTATACCCTCGGCACATCCCTGTCAAAGATGCTCTCATCGTTCATCTCACGACACAGCACGACCATTTGATGCTCTTTCCACCTAATCAGATTTACCAAAAACAACCCAAGTAGAAGCGAGTGCACCAACAAACCCCCAAACCATCTCCAAATCCATGTCCTTGGTAGCCCTGCGGAAATGGCAGCATGGCTCTTCATCCAGGGACCTTTCGTAGGGCTCGAATCTATGATATGTACACGCATCGGCAGTTTGATGCCATATTTGTGTTTCCACGCTTTGGCAAACTCGTTGACCTGATTGCCGCCGCCATTGGAGAAGCTATGCACCAGTACTTTACCCCCTGATTCCACGTGCTCAGATGTAATTTTGAGTGCAGGAGTAAGCAAAGCTGGATAGAGTGCGCTACGCGTGAACATATCGGATGTATGACAGCGGACTAGGAGGATGCGTGCGCTGGGAAAGAAACGCTGATAGGAGAGTGTGTATTTCGCTATGTGCTTTGCGGCTGCAGCGTTCCATGCGAATATCAAAATGAGGGGTGATTCTGTCGTGTATGATTTCGATGTCCATAGGTAAGTATTGTGACCAATGGTCGTAAATTCGTCGAGCGGTTTGATTACTTCGGTGGGTGTGATCAATGGCTCCATGTTTGTCAATATTGAGACAATTGTGTGAAGGTATCGATTTAAATGTTGACTTGTCACAAATTTATCCTATTCGTTTGTGTGTGCACCCGAACGACGTTGTATAATGTCGAGGATGGAGCTTGACCGTGAAGGAACAGCGTAGCCGAGGCATCATTCTCATTGGTTCCTCGCATCCCGCACCTATTTCGTTTGTAGCTCTAACTAGTTCATGACATTCTCTCCTCTCCTCCTCTCCCTCCTCCCAAATAACTGTACCGTGAACCAAATTTGCGATGTTTTGCATCTACTGCGGTTTGTCTAAATTCATTGGCTGATAAGATTCACATCGTCAGCCCAAAAACCAAGAGGTAATGATGCAGCATGCGCCTGTACAACTCAATGGCTGCTTATGGCTGCACTCTGCAAATTTGCGTCAGTTGCTTGAGTAGGAATGACCGGGAGATTCGACGCCACCCTGTTTGAGGTTGGTTATAGTAGAGAGTCGATGCTTACACTCTTGCAACGAGGTGATGGGTTTTAGCTTGGAACGGAATTTGCAGCAGTATACCATAGGGGCTCAGGAAGGGAAAGGCTACTGCTGTCAATACTTTCACGACGGTTTGGTTAACAAAACGTAAAACGGTTTGCTAGAAAAATGTGAAAATCCAATCACGGACGGTTGGAGTAAAATGTGTTCATGATGGCTTCCCATTAATGAGACCACACGTGGAATGATTACAAGATAGGTACACTTGAGATTGCCGTATGAAACGTAACCAACAATCTGGTTGGTCTGTGATGAGTGCCGACACTGAAGCTTGCTAACAGTGAGATGAGGATAAAATGTATGAAGTTACACACATTAGGCTGGGATTCTGGGGTCTTCCTAAAACACATTGACACACGCAGCTATGTCGTCTCCAACAATCAGCAGATTCATTGCTCCGCCAAACCTTCCACTTTGATCTGACCATACTCTTTAGCGATGTGAAGGTTCAGCAAGCGCGGCTGTCTCAAAAGACTGGATTTCGGTATCGGCTTCCTTCCTACCTGTGTTCCTATCGATCTCATCACGTTGCTGCTCCTCGCCACTCAGTACGGCTGTGTCAGTACCCTGTGTCAGTGGTTCGAAATGCGCATTGCCTAGCCTCTTTTTATCGACCCTCCGTCTCCATGGCTTGTACAGCAAAATGCTAAGACCCCCGAAGAGCACAAATGCGCCACAAATGGCCCCACCTGATCCATTGTTAGTACTTGTCACTATAATGAAGGGCATGTGAACCACACACCAACTATATCCCAACTGTCACCCAGTTTCTCCACTCCATCCCAGAATGCCCCGTGTGGCTCGGCGACGTTCAAAATCAGGTTAAGGAATTGTACAGTCCCAATTATAGTCGCAACAATGACCGTGATAACCGTAAGGACGATACTGTAGTAGCAAATTGCAATGGGATCTCTTGCAAGCTGCGTACTTGTGTACAGACTCATCATGAGCGCACCGTCAGTCGTGTCAAGCAGGCACATTCCAGCTGTGAACAGTAATGGAAATATCAATATCAGCCAGATCGAAGTGCCCCTGGTCGCTTGGATGGAGCTAATACCGAGTATAGCAATCTCTGAAGATGTGTCAAACCCAAGACCGAAAAGAACGCCGAGAGGATACATCTTCCACGGTCGGTCGACAAGTTTGAAAAGTTTTTGAAGTATTGGGAAAAGGCATCCGCCTCCTTGGATCTTGAACTCTTCGTGTTCCTGACCGGGCTCACTCGCGAGGATCTTTCGCATTTGGACAACGAGCTTGTATAAAATGTAGATGTTCATGATACCAAGGAGCAATAAGAAGGTAGCGGATACAGAGGTACCAACAATGCCGCCAACACGTTCAAAAGCGTCAAATTTAGAAGACACAGCAGCTGCGGTACCAGCTACGACAAGTGATGTGATGATGACGATGGTCGAGTGGCCCAAAGAAAAAAACATCCCTACTGTCACTGGTCGCTGGCCTGCGGCAATCAGGCGGCGGGTCATCAGGTCAATGGCTGATATATGATCAGCATCCAAGGCATGACGAAGCCCAAGGGTGTATGACAGAACTGCTGTCGATACAAGAGGGGTATTGTAGTGCTGCCATCAATGTTAAGACCTGTTCAGACCATGTGCGAGATACACATCTTATTCAACGTACCAAGACAACGCCAACCACGGCCCAAACGATAAGATTGATAACGATGAGCGTAACTATAATCCCAACCGCAGCAAAAGGAAGCTTGTTGAGGTATGGGATGCGGATATGGTACGCCGATGCTTTGTTCAATACGGTGTTGAAGAACGAGATTTTAGTGTTTGGGGTACCACTACTGCGCCGAAATAGAGTTGGGGAGTCTGCCATCTTGTATATCTTGCCTTGCGTCGCAAAGCCGGATCTTTTTTGACGATGGATGAATAATGGCAGAGCAGAAAAGTACCCCTCTCAGCGCTATCGATAGCGGGAATTGCTTGTATCGGGGGATTGATAGCACGTGTACCGTGTCCGTGCAGTCAACGACCCGAATCAGTCAACGACCCGAAAATCAAAATTCGACCCTATTAAAAATGAGGGTATAGAGCCATCCACAC
>JALRMI010000498.1:0-17454 GCA_026120165.1 Leptosphaerulina australis
TACTTATCTTCCCTCCACACGCTACCCATACACTGCAGCCACTAGATGTGGCTTGCTTCAAACCTCTGAGTCAAAACTACAGCCGAGAACTACTTAAACACAATCATTTCACAGAGAGATGGATACCACTTAATAAGGCAGAATTTTTAGGACTATTCTGGCCTGCCTGGGTTGAAACATTTACTGAAAACTTGGTGTTGAGTGCTTTTGAATCCACCAGAATCAACTCACCGAATTCCAACGTCATACTCGATCGATTCAAGAAACCACCACCGCCACCACCTGTAACACCTCCGGTACAGAGAGAGCCTCAGTCGGCTCCTCCTAAGCCTAATTGGCTGCTCTGCAAGTCAAATTTTGACCGTGCAGTGAAGTATGGGGATTATGAGGCAGCCAACGCGGTAAGGCAACAGATACACCAGATGCACGTGTTTGTTGAGCTTAAAGATCATGAGAATCAAGGCTTCAAATATGCTGTAGAAACTAAAAATAGACGTAAGAAGAAGAAGTAAGTGCTGCCACTGTCTCCGCGGGACCGTAACGTACAAGGAGGTGCAGTCTTCTTTGATGCTGGTGCAGTATCACGTGCGAATCAACGTTTAAAGGATAAAGAGAGGAAGAAGGGAAGAAGAAGAAGCTGCGAAGGTATCTAGAGAGCAAACAAGGCTTGAAAAAAAGGTTTTCAAAGCTCAACAAAAGGCAGATGCCGCAAAAAAGAGGTTGGAAGACGCAGAGAAGAAGGCTCAAAAGAAGGCCTAAGAGGCACGTGAAAAGGAGGCTCGGAAGGCTGACAAAGAGCGTGCAAGAGAGGTTGCAAACGCTCTTAAAGCATCCAAAATGTCTAAACAGGTTAAGGGCAAGGTACCAAAGAGACCGCAGTCAAAGGTATCAAAGGGTGGTGGAGGTGCGTCGCGGCGTAGTCCACGGGTGGTTCACGAGCCATCCCCGCCGCCTCCGACGCGTGTGGCCGATAGCGACCGCATTATCAAACCTACAAACAAATGGAGATGACCAAAATATGCGCAATAGTCAATAATACATTTCACCAACTTTTTTCGCGATAATAGCTATTGTACGTGGTTGAATAATCTTGATTCTGTAGAGGTGACAAAAGTGGTGGGGTGACCCGGGCGGTGAACCGACCCGAGCGGTGACTTGGCACGGTACAGTCTTGGCGGTCGTAACGCACACCAACCATCCAAATGAGAGCCCCCAAAGATGAGGCTGTAGAGCCACACACAATAGCTATTATAACGAGATAATTTCGAGTAGTATTCTATAAACCTATGCGACACCGAATATACCGATATTTACTTGGGAGCTTGACGTGGCGGTCTCGTTTAGTGGTCTTGGGTGGAGGTGTCGGTTCAGGGCGCGGTGCAGAAGCCTCAGCTACACCGGCAGCTGCACCACGCTTTTGCTGCTTCCTTGGCGCTGCAGGCTGTGAGGCAGTACGCTTGACTCTTTGGGATGATTTTGTAGCTTTTTCTTGGTCTTGGAGCTGCTTTCGATGCTCTCGTTCAGCCTTGCGTTCGTTGATTGCCTGGCGCTCTGCAGCTCTTCTTTCATTCCTCTCCTTTTTCTCCTTCTCTCGCACCACCTTCCTATCCGCCTCAAGCTGCTGCTTCAATAAGCGACTAGACTCCCTCAGCTCCGCTGTATCTGCTTTTCTGCTCTTCTCTGCCCTCTCAGCTTCCTCTGCTTTCTCTAAACGTCGCTGACCCCGATTCACTCGTGAAGGAGACCACCACTCAGTTTCTGCCTCCCCGCTCTGCTGCCTATGTACTGGGAGAGGTCTCTTCTTCTTCGTGACTCTCTTCTCTTGGTACAAAGCTCTCTTTAGCTTCGAATCTTCCATCTCAAGGAGCTGGTCCTTGACTGCAAGGTGGTGCAAGGTGTCTCTCACTACCACAGCGTCTTCCGAGAATCTATCCTTCACAGCAGCAGCTAGATGGGCGTCTACTGCCTGCCAATCCTTCCCTGCATATATCTGAACAGGCAGAGATGGTTTAGGCTCCGGTCCATACTTCTTCTTGAACCTTTTGAGTACTTGTTCTGGGTCAAAGGGTACCAACCCAGTATGCCTGAAGGCGCTCTCAATGAGCTGCTTGGTGAAGGTTCTCACCCAGGCAGTCCAAAATAGGCGGAAGAAGTCACTTTTTTTTGACTGTGATAAGGTATAGAGTGTCCTGGAGGTGATCTGCGAGGATCTGGGAGTAGTTGGTAGCCAGAGGACTGAAGCATACTACATCGAGAGGCTGAAGAGTATGAGTACTATGAGGCGGGTACACAGCTATCATAATCCTATGGAGACCGCAATAGGCAATGAATCTCATTGTCAGGTGACTGCCATGGCCATCCAGAATGAGCAGACGGTGCTTCCTCCCTGCCTTCTCCTTAGTACAGCGATCAAACACCTCTTGAAGCCAACTCAGCGCTACATCGCCATTCGTCCACCCAGAGGGAGAGACTGTAAGGAATACTGAGTGCTTCTCAGCATCTATCTCATCTACCCATGTACTCTGGATGCTTTGAGATTCGGCGGCAAAGATGATACCTGGTGGAAGGACGCTCCCATCACAACAGATAGTCGCAAGAAGGGTAATCCACTCTCGATTGCCATCCTGAATAGCTTGTTGAGCCTGCTTTTGTTCATACAGAGACCTATCAAACACTCTCTTTGACTTGGAGACTTTGCCAATGGCGAAGCCCTTCTCATCCATATTGTATGTTTGACCAGGTTCTATCCTATAGTGGTCCATCTTCTTGCGCATAAGGCTAAAATACTGGTTGTATTTATCGTAAGAATCAGCCTTGTGGCGATTGGAGACCATGGCGGTGACCCATTGAGAGATGAGGTGATCTCGGTGACGGTGCAGGAAGTCGGTAACCCAGCTATTTGACACATCCCTACAGGCTATCTCTGAGGCGAATCCTTGAATCATTGACCTTATAAGTGGCATGTGACGTATAGTAAGAGCTTCTATATATCTCACAAGGCCTGCTTCCTGGTGTGGAATGAGTAGTTGTTGTGCAATGGCCTTCTTTTCACGAGAGCCACTTTGACCTTGGTGCCTGCGCGTCAAAGTTGAGCGCACAACGCCATGTTTTTTGGCCAAAGCTATATACGAGATAGGTTTATTCGGGTCTGCTGCGCGTAACTCTGCAAGGGCATCCTCTAGCGGCATTGTAGCGTTGAGATATTGGGGATGCAAGATGGGACGAAAAAGTGGTTGGGGTGCGCGTTACGACGCACGCGCGTTACGACCGCCAAGACTGTGGCGCACTAAGCAAAAATATAGCACGGCTGGATGAGAGTGTCACGAACGTGAAGAAGATGATGTATTGTATCTAGCACCTCAGCTGAACTCTTATCCATGCCGTCACATGGCAAGCTAGCTAACAAGGTTCGGATCTGGCAGCCCTTGGCCTGCGACAAAAAACGCTTGCTTGACGATACCATACAACATCACCCTTCACCAGCACCTTTCGAGCATATCGCACCGATCAACCTACCCACCGTCCCTGTGCCACATGCAAATCGTTCTGTTTTATTGGCTTTCTTGTTTTATTTGCTTTCTCTTAGATAGTCAGACTGGAGCTAGGGCCCGAGACCATCTCTCGTGCGGCGGAACGGGCTGAGTGAGATCACGTGCGGCATCAAACTCAGCCATCTGCCCTGTTCGAGCATCGCCGGCTCGAGCTGGCCTAGCTCCTGCGCATCCCAAAAATGTCATTATACAATACCTCAACTCCCTACTTTTCTGCGAGAGATGGTGTGGACGTATCTGAGATACGAACGGAAGTGGGAAGTGCATACCAAAATGAATGAAGAGCGCCAGATCATCACATGACAAGTTTCATGCCCTAGGCACAAGTTACCATTCTCCAGTAACAATTATGTGCTATAAATTTCTAGAGATCAACGTCCGTATAACCTGCAGTCCTCGTATCGTGCAGCGATGTCGGTACGATACTCGGTGATACCAACAGTTTCATACATTATACAAACCCCTTCTGAAGTGAATTTTAGCTAAATGCTTACAGGTCTGCTGAGCCAGAGAAATCGTGTAGTACAATGTGCTGTCAGATCGCGATCGTACAGTCTACCTGTAATGGTAGACCGTTTATGTCTTTAAATGTACAGTTTTTCAGAACTGTGTGCTTTAAGAGAAATTATTAAACTCACCTCTGAAGTGAATGATGATAGCCTTGAGGTATAACTGGCGGTACTGTATGAGGTGGAAACCTGCGAAGAGAGTGGCGATGAAAGTTCTGTGGTTGTTACTGGTTGCTGCTATACGACAAGGAACCAGGACCTTGATAAGTTGAGAGAAGGTCAGTAGAAGAAAGTCAATTATTAGTGTCGTTATATATCAAACGAGAGGGTTAGTAAAAAGGTAGTGTGAATCGAAGGCATTGGCAGTCAGATGGCAATTTTGCGCCACATCAGTTATGTGGAAGGGCGTTTATCGTCAAGGTAGAAATGAAGAAAACTTTTATTCTAAGAGCGATTTTTGTAACTTACAAAGTATAATATCGCCTTAGTAGCATCTAAATTTGTTTTCTGCTGTGCAATCCGTACGGTGCAGGTAAGCCAGTATCAAAACCTTGGGTTGGTGGCATTGAAGGTGGAGCTAGGGACTAAGATGGGCCAGAAAAATTGCGCCATCGCTGTTTTGGGCACTTTCCGTACTATCAAGAACCTAATTTTCAATATCATCGCGCAGATAAATACTGATCTGAGGCTCGGTATCTTCATCCTCATCTCTCCTCATCTCCTCTAGAATCGCCTTGTACCAGAGGAGCGCTGCTGTTCGGGGCTTGAAATTTCATCCATTCTTCTTTTTGTGGTACTGTGTACCATCCCAGTCGAGAATTTTCTTGCCTTGGGAGTCTCTTTCTCTTTGTATATGGGGCTGGACTTAGGTGTCCTAGTTTTATGAGGTCTTTTCTCTCTCTTTATCTTGGTCTTCTGTTCTCTCTGAAGTCTTGTACGAACAGGAAGAGATATCTCTTCATCTTGCTCGGACTCTAGCTCCGTCTTTTCAAAGCAAACTCACGCCTTGTATGCCGAACTCTTTGTGTCTCTTGTGAAGTAGCCTGATCTCAGAAGCTCTTGAATCGAACGCGCATGCTCCGCGCTGCGACCAAGTTGAGTAGGACCATCTTATTTGTGAATTGTAACAGCAAGATATTGCGGAATGGTCGAAGCAAATGCTGGTAGACGGGATGCTTGGATTTCGTACAGTAGAAGATTGATAAGATCCTCCATGCTTTCATATGGTTGGTCTTGTACGGGGAAGAAAGCGTTGTCTAGTAATATGTGATTGTGTCAGATAAGAAGGCTCTCCTGAGACTAGTTCGAAGCCTTTCACCGGACAGACGGAAGAGGTTTGTGAGGGTGTGGTACAGGATCTTCTCCTCTTTGCAATGCTGTCATGACAAGGCATTTGCGGGGGTGTCATGTCGCACAGCACCTCAAGCGTCATACAACATCAGCATAGCCATTCTTCTTCAAGGGAAACACCCATCAATATACAAGGACAATTGATAAAACTGAATAGATCACTCTTGACTTCATCATATTTGAGCATCTAAATCTGACAGATAGTAGGCTTTTAATCTTCTTATAGCACGTACGGTGGGTCTTAAAGCTCTGGAACACCGCAGTATCAGTGCTTCCGCTCATCTAGAGTTACCCCCGATTCGCCAGAGCACCGGCTCTTCACCACCCACCAACGCCTAGAACTACACGCAATTCCAATAATACCGACTGTCAGTCCCTTAGACTTGACAATACCGAAATCGAGGCCGCCAGCATGGCCTTACAATACCAAACTTTTGGAGGAAAGAATGGATGACTGGGCTAGCACATTCTTCGTATCACACTTGCCTTTGCCTTTTGCTTTGCTTGCTCTGCTTGCACTGCTTACACTGCATCGGCCCTTGGGTCTCAACCCACATCATCTCTTGTAGTACGAATTTGACTAGCGCGGGGGACAAATCTCAACAGCAAATCAGCTGTTCAAAATTCCATGTGGCTCACGTTATAAACTATGTTTTAGTGACACTCATCTTTGCGATAATGCAAGCATAGGGAAGCGTTCTCAATGTGTGTGCAGCTAGAACTACGTCAAGAGTGGGTCCAGACATATTCTCCAATCACGAAAGTATGTGGTCCATCGATTACTGTCGTGTTTTTGATGGCTCGGGGCAGCTCGGAGTTGCCCCTTACCTTACCTCCGTGACCCAGCCCAATAACAAAATAGCCCAGCTCTATAACATTTGCCTACCTCAACGATGAGGTTGTGCCCGAAGAACTTGCAGTCTAATTGTCACGTCCTAAGTATGTCTCAGTCCAACAATTCTCTCAAGATCAGAACACAGCAACAGTCAAATTGCGAGGAAAGATGACATAAGCCAGCAGGCCGACAGCGGCAGTGGCAGCGCAGGAGTAAGGGAATCAGCCGACTTGGGTGTTTAAACTTACCCATGTAGGAAATTTATATAGGTACTGTGCCTCTTGCGTATGTATCTTGTCCTCTATCACCCGTAACGCAGCCGTAGTGTCGAGTTTTTACCCGTGCAAGGTGAGCTAGGTCCAAAAGCACTAGCTCACTTGATAAAGAGCATACAATAGCACAATATATTATTAAAAAAAATTGAACCAAATAATCAAAATAACCATCTGCTCGAACGAGCAATATCTTCGATGGTCTAGTGGTCATGATTTCCGCTTGTCATTATGTTCGTAACAACAAGCGCGGGAGACCGGGGTTCGATTCCCCGTCGGAGAGTCAAAATTCATCTTTCTTTTTTTGCAAAAAGAGAATGGAGGCAAATTGATGGCCAAGCATCTCAGAAAGCATTGGATACATACGTCCGGGAAATAGTCTAGACAATACAAAAGGCGATTGACAAAACAGTGGCACAGAAACGACAGTCAAATCGGAGCAGGGAGGGGTGGACAGAAGAATGCAAGTTGGTGTGTTGATACGGCAAAGGTATCAAAGGGGTGAATCAACAGTTGTTACAACGAAAGCATAGTAGAAGATTGATTCATTCAGGTAGCTTTCTGTGCGTGTTTGTAGTTGGTAGCGCGCGCCCCCAGGTTGTTGCTAAACCTAATTAGGTTTAGCACTATAGCTCTGCGCGTTGCTGTCATGCATTCGACTCCCAACATGGTGCTCTGAGGGAAAATGACTCAAGAGAGCATATAGCCAAAGCCATACAGACGAATCGTGGGAGGAATATCGCTCGGCAAGAAACAAAAAAGCGAGGAGAATAAGGAAAGCGCTGAAGAACGCCCATATAGACCGTGTGGAAGGGCTTCGAAATCGGATTCCGCACCTCCACGTGGTGAAGGCTGGGAACCTGACTCTTTCAGACCTCAGAGCCAGCGCGGAGACGTCTTGTCGATAGCAGAGATGATGAATACTGTCTGTGGTGAGACAGCACAGAGTTTTCACCTCAACACCACGACATGCATCACAACAGGAGTCTCTTTACTTCTGTTGTTTGAACACACGGGCACCACCATGCTCAATTCGAAAAACGCGTCTGCTCACCCAGAGGCACTACCGATTCGCCAGAGCACCGGCTCTTCACCACAATATAACCACTGGAGCTGCACGCAGCTCCCAACATACCGACCGTCAGTCTCTGAGACTTGACAACAACTCAATTCCAGGCAGCCAGCAAAGCCTTGTGATGCCGAACTTTTGGGGGGAAAGAATGGAGGACTGGGCTGGCACTTTCTTCATATCACACTTGCCTCTGCCTTTTGCTTTGCTTGCTCTGCTTGCACTGCATCGGCCCTTGAGTCTCAACCCACATCATCTCTTGTACTAGTATAGAAACCACCCTCATTCGACACAAATCACCTTATTACCAGAGATGCATTTTGCGTTTCTCGTCTTTATATAGTCTATGACTCAGATAGGACGTTAAATATAAATCAAATCAAATCAAATCAGACCGTGTGGAACAAGCCGCCAAGTCGCCAGAAGCATTGCGGAGGCTCGCCACCTGGGCGAGAACAAGAAGCAACCGGCCACCAGCGGTCACAACCACCATACGGAACCCGGAGACACAACAAGAGGTCACAAACCCAGCGGAGAAGGCAAATATATTCCGGAGTGCATTCTTCCCAGCACCACCGGAGGCGGACATGCAATACATTCAAGGGGTGGAGTACGACAACCAGATACAACTACCGCCCATCACAGAAGAATAAATGCAATACGCTATACGGGCAGCGTTCCCTCTCAAGACGCCTGGCCCGGATGGTATCGTCAACAAGGGTCTGGAAACAGGAGCGTTCCAGCTTACAGCTCATCTGAAACGGATCTTCAACCAAAGCTTGCACCTGGGATACTGCCCAGCTCATTTGCGGGAGTCGACTACAATCGTACTACGCAAACCAGACAAAGACGATTACACAGCACCGAAAGCCTACAGACCTATCGCGCTCATGAACACGATTGGCAAGATCATGGATGCAGTGATGACCCAACGGCTCAACTACCTCGTGGAGACGTACCATGTGCTACCATCAACACACATGGGCGGCGGAAAGATGCGCTCTACCGAGCACGCGCTACATGCCGCTGTCAGCAAGATCTACGAAGCACGGGATCGAAAAGCAGATCAAGTAGCCAGCCTTCTGCTGCTAGACGTCTCAGGTGCCTTCGATAATGTCTCACACATGCGTCTGCTCCACGACCTACGGAAGAGGCGAGTGGACGACAAGACGGTCACCTGGATCGCGAGTTTCCTCAGCGACAGTCACACAAACATCGTTGTCGATGGATTTCGGTCAATGCCATATCAGATTAACACAGGTATACCCCAAGGATCGCCGCCCTCACCCATTCTCTATCTATTCTACATACCGACCTCATAGAAACATGCAATCAAGAGAAGGACACTATGTTCACAGGGTACATAGACGATGTCGGTATTCTGGCATGGGGAAAGACTACAGAGCAGACATGCGACGTACTAGGCAATACCCTTCAGAAAGCGCAAAGATGGGCGAGTACACACGCATCTGTATTTGCACCAAACAAGTTTCAGCTGATGCACTTTACCAGAGCGCGCAAACGCGTCGACGTTGACAGACCCATCTAAACAGAGTGGGCGAAGTCAAACCAAAGAAGACCTGTAAATACCTCGGCCTGACAATGGATGCAAAGCTGCTTTGGAACGAACACATAGATGGGATAGAACGAAAGGCAATGAAGACAGTAGCCTCACTCATTTGCTTGGGAGGATCCAACTGGGGCATCAGTCTGGGCGACATGCGGAGGATGTATGAAGGCACCGCACTCCCGCAGATGATATTTGCGTGCTCGATTTGGTCGAACACAAGTTTGAAGTGGAAGTTATACACAAAGAAGACACTCCACACCTTAGAGGGTATTCAAGCAAGAGCGGCAAGGTCCATATACGGAGCCTACAAGGCCACATCAAGAGCTGCGCTCAACATCAAAACATTCATCCTCCCCATCGAGCAGCAGATATGGAAACATAACACAGATCTTGTGACTCGACTCCTGTCAAGCATAAATATCGCGAACACCGCAGGTTTAGGAATGAACACAGGAGGGTGCGACACGCAAATACACCCGGCAAGGGAAGCCCAAACGAAGTATACCAACTAATGGCAAAAGATCTACAACGAAATGAAAAAGAAGGAATTGGAAGACTTGGACGCCCAAGAACAGATCACACCCTTCATAACCCCACCATGGAGACAAGGTCCAGAGATACACATTGACAAGACGGCTGAGAAGGCGCGAGAATGACACGACAAAGTCAACGCGGCAGAAGATAGCCCCAGCATCTACACTGACGGTAGTGGAATTATTGGATGAACTGGATCTGCAGCAACTTGTCTATTTATGCAACAGACACGTGCAGTATACATGGGCTCGAGGACAACATCAACAGTGTATGCAGCAGAGCTGCAAGGCATCAGCCTGGCACTACAGATCGCTCAGGAATACGCATAGAGGAACGGTAGCCAGAATAAGATTGCCATATACACAGATAACCAGGCCGCCATCTGGTTCATTGCCAAAGCGGAAGGGCAAACTGGTGTCTATATCCTTGAGGAAATCGCACGACAAGTACAAGAGCTCCAAGGCAATGGCTGGACCGTGACAGTGAGATGGATACCAGCCCATGTGGGAATTGCAGGAAATGAGGCGGCCGACCAAGCAGCCAAGAAAGCTACTGGATGGAGACCCAACGGAGGCAGATGTCAACCAGCAGATCTACCCCACAGATTACACCCAGTGAGGTCCACACTTCGAAATCCGTGCAAGATACAAACAAAGTTTGACTGGGCAGGCAGCTGGATAACTGAGAAGAAGGGCCGAGCAACCTACAGACACACATCCATACCCTCGAAGAAGGTGCTCCAACTGCACGAGGGCCTCAGTAAAAGAGAGAGCTCGTTGCTGGTACAGCTGCGTACAGGAAAAATCGGGCTGAACGACTTCCACTTTACCCGAAATGTACCGGATATCACCAACCCAAGCTGTCCATGTGGAGAGAGACGACAGACGGTTGCACACGTACTCCTTCGATGTGCGATCTACAAGGACATCCGGAACCGCACCTTTGGCAACCCCTCCGGACGAGGCGACCTCCGGGCAATCTTTAGTAACCCACAGCTAGCCACCAAAGCTATCGAGTACATAGAACAGACACAGATCCTTGGGCAAAATGGAGATCAGAGACGCGCAGACGACAGCCGAGTGCTGGGGGGAAACTGAAGGTATCAGAGGCGCAAAATACGAGGCAACAGGCCTCTGTGGGACGTGAAACATAGTATTCACATAGCTAGATCACTATTTGACACATAAAGGCAGAGGGAGATCAGAGGAAAACGGCAGGCCTCTAGGGACAGATGGTTTTTGTATTTTGTATATGAGGATGAAGTGGGGTGATGAAACATAACGTCTAAGTCGCGTTGGCTGTCAGCTACGCTTGCCAGCCAGGCGTAGCTGCGGATAAATCGCGACTGAAATCGAGTAGGAAATAACGAATGGATGAACGTATATATAGGTCGTAGGCATAACTAGTGCAATCAACTCAGTTCTCATTTCCTCATATGCCTTCTACCTCCTGTATAACCGTCCTTAGAGATCATGAAATATTGTCTTCTATCGTAGTCAAATGTTTGTCGTTCTCTGATGATTGAGTGGAAGAACCTGGTTCTTCGATTCACAATGCGTCGGCTGTTTGATCGCGTCAGACACATTATAAATCGTTATTCATTTGGTAAGAGCAGTCACTGTCCGCGCGGGCAATTGAATTTCATTGGTCCAAAAATAATGGTATTCGGGCCAGAAACAGTGGTATCCAGGTCAGAAACGGTGGTATTTGGGTCATTTTTGAACCAAGATCAAACCAGTGGTAGTATGTTGGAAATAATGGTAGATGAGGAATTTTACTCCAAACAGTAGTATTTTAGTCATAAGCTGCATATTATTGTACCGAAAATTATTGTTGGTATTATTGCAGACTGCACTGCGATAGCAGTACGATGAGACCTGTCACTTTTTGGCCGAATTGGGTATCATGTGGATCGAGTAAGCGCCAACACCTCAACGCATAAAGATACGGCCACAGCCAACATTGAGAGAAAGAACCCGAGAATCTGAACCTGCAACTGACAAGCTAGTAGAGGACTTCGACGTCGCTGCTAGCCCTTGCTACGTAGGAGATTCGTGGTACAATGCAATATACTCTCTTCACCCAATACACCCTTCAATTTTCATTCACTCTGTACCATTGCGTAACCGTAGACAAGCGCTCCGCAACATCTACGGGCAGCTGGTTAACAGCGTCCTAAATATCTTCCCATTTCACGGGCGGGTATACCGAAAATTATCGTTATTATCTTTATTACACTTACAGACGATGTGGCAAGCGCTACTCTCAATACATTTGATCTTGGAATTACAGAGGCTGTTAGGCCCAAGGATACCGAGGCGACAGAGAGCTGTTGAAAAGAACTTGGTATTGCTATGATTGGGGGTCTCCAGTCAGAGCATCAGGACCACTGCGGTGTGTAAACCACGCAGCAAAACAACCCTGACATCCAGACAGGTCGAGTACTGGCATTGCTCTTGGTTTTGGGGCGATGATTATCTGTTGATATCATCAAGAAGTGACAGGTCGGGCTTCGGAATCGGACTCTGCACCTCCACGTGGTGGAGCCTGGGAACCTGACTCTTTCAGACCTGAGAGCTAGCGCGGAGACGTCTTGTCGATGGTAGAAATGATGAACACTGTCTGTGGTGAGCCAGCACAGAGTTTTCACCTCAACACCACGACATGCATCACAACAGGAGTCTCTTTACTTCTATTGTTTGAACACGAGGGCACCGCCATGCTCAATTCGAAAAACGCTTCTGCTCACCCAGAGTACCGGCTCTTCACCACAACACAACGACCAGAACTGCACGCAGTTTCAAATATGCCGACCATCAGTCTCTGAGGCTTGACAACTCAATTCCAGGCAGCCAGCAAAGCCCTGCGACACCGAACTTTTGGAGGAAAGAATGGAGGACTGGGCTGGCACTTTCTTCACATCACACTTGCCTATGCCTTTTGCTTTGCTTGCTCTGCTTGCACTGCATCGGCCCTTGGGTCTCAACCCACATCATCTCTTGTGCTAGTAAAGAAACTACCCTCATTTGACACAAACTGCCTTGTTTCCAGAAATTCATTTTGTGTGAATGGGAACGATATGGGAAAGCATTGTTCTATTGTTCCTATCCTAAGCTCTGGTTTTGTGTGAGTGAATCGCTACCATACATCCAGGGCTACTAGAGCGAATCTAGCCTAGCGGCAGATCCATCCTGATCTATATAGGGCTAAGGGAGATACCTGGCCACTGACATTTTGTGTTTCTCGTCTTTATATAGTCTATGACTCTGTCGGTATACCCGCCCGTAAAATGGGAGGGTATTTTGGACGCTGTTAATCGACTGCCCGTAGATGTCGCGGAACGCTAGTCTACGGTGCGCAATTGAAAGGGTTGAGATGAAAGTGAAGGATGTATGGGTCAAGAGAGTAGATTGTATAGAGCTATACCGCGAATCTCCTACGTGGCAAGGGCTAGCAGTGACGTCTAGGTGATCTACTAGCTTGCCGGTTATAGGTTCAGATTCTTGGGTTCGTCCTTCCAATGTTGGACGTGGCCGTATCTTTATGCACCGCAGCGTTATCTCATGCTCGATCCGCGCGATACCGAATCCAGCCAAGAAGTGACACGTCTTATCGATTTGCAGTTGTACCAACATTCGCCTTGCGAAAAGAACCTAGATCTCGGTCAACGCGTGCGCAATCGCTCGCCCCTGTACATAGGTAACGACACTAGCATTATCGTGCAACAGACCAATTTTCTTCTACTCTCTCGCACGGAGGAGAGGAAAGACAAGAAGCGCCTCTACTAAGAGGTCTACTCACTCAAGAGCTGCCTCCGCTTTAGCGCTTGGCGCGTCCGCAGTACCCATGGGAGGTCATTATGTATGTAAAGGCAATTGCCAAATATACAGGACGTAAATACAATACTACTAATAGTCTACCATATATGATCCGCAGTCTTCTTGACGGAGTTCTTGACGACGACAGGTACAACATAGCGCTTTATGTGTTGAACAAGTATACCATTGACACCACTCCAATATCTTTTGGGTTTAAACAAGAGAAAAGTGTCACCTTGCCAAAAAGCTACATGACGAAACAGCTGCGAGAGTGGATAACGAGTAAGGACTGCATCCCGCGTAGCAGCCCTCTGAATGCACGCATATACGGCAGCTATCGCATCGCGAATGGCGCACTTATTACCGCTGCTGGTTTCCAGCGTGCGACAAACGTCAATAGGAAAAGCTGCTACATTGTCTATCGCTGGAGTGGTGCCATCAGTGGTGCGCTACGGTTTGGAGAGGTACAGTGCTTCGCTGAAGTGACAGAGAACGAGACTTGGGGCTTAGCATATATTATGGAGTAGAACTTCACCTACGATAGTGGTTGATATACGAAGACCAGCAACCTCAATGGGTATTGGTTTGAAGCAAGGTTGATTGTTGGTCTTGTTGGCCTTGTTTCTGTGGAAGTTCGAGACGGTTTTACCAAGCAACGCATTGTTGGGAAAGACGGTATATACAACGAGGTCGAAAGAGACTTCAAGAACTTCGTCATGTCAAAATGAACCTGTATAAACTAGCTGACAATACCACAGAATAACATAGCCAGACAGTAGCCTGATCATACAGCCTTGCTAATGTCAGATTAGATGCTCAAATGCAATCAGATGAATATTGATGAGAAAATCGTGTATTGATTGATTGTCTATCGCTGCTGGGGGATTTGAATGTGTATCGGAGCCCTTGAGGTGGGACTGAGTGAGGCGATGCCGAAATAGGCAGTAGATAGTTGTACCAGTCAGCAATACCCACCAACAGGCAATACGAGAACAGTGAGGAATGTTCTTGAGAAGAAGGAGAAGACATGTAATGTCTTTCATCAAGAAGAGGCCTTTCATCTGACAGCTAAGCACACAGTGGACACAACGATAAAACAACATTCTAGGGGGAAACATCAAATCTTGTACTTGTGTGTACTACACTTAAATCAAACAGTAAGTCTGCGCCTGCGAAATTTAGCAGTCTCAACTGTTCAAATTGCTCCTCTACAGCTTTCCAAGCAGTCTAAACAGTCAGTCCAATGCCTCTGCAAACACCAAACAGTCCGGCCGGAGGGCCTTGGGCTGTTTGGACTGTTTTTCGACAACTCTAGCATCTACATCGTCTGTAGGACTATTGTAGCATAAGTTTGTCATACAACGCTTATTTTCAGTTCAAATTCAAGTGCTGACCATTACAGTCGGAGGGGTACCTCTTCAGGATCAAAAAGAACTGCAGAAGAAATTGATTTGCGTAGTGGGGGAAACCTGTACAGCCGCTGGATGATGACTGTGTCGCAAGTTAGTATGGAGTAGATGTCTATGTTATGAAGAAGTGCTTACCGTCAATAGTGTCTGCAGTTTTGACATCAAGTGAGCACAATGGTCTGTCTTCCCCATCAAGCTCATCGCTTCAAGCCCGTGCAGAAGGTGCATCTGGAGCAAGACATGCGCTTTGTCTCTGCCTGAAATCCTCTGCTGGGATCTTACGAGCCTTCGTCTATTAAAACGAGAATTTATGTGGAACGGGAGTGATATCAATATCCATTGCAGAATTGCACAATGCGTGATATACACTATTCCGTAAAGGTCAAGCGATGGCGAAGATCAAGCATGCATGGGAGTTTCGAAGAGCTCATGATTAATGAGGAATTCTAGCCGAAAGACTATGAGGGCTTGAGTGAGGCCGGAAGCTACTTAGTCATACGTCGCAGACCATGGATCGTATCCTTCCTTCTGAAATATACTTTCCAGTTGTCTTCTCCTCACCCCCACATTCCCTCCATCGAAAAGCGGTAAACAAACCGCATTCTCAAGCAATCGAGAGAACGGCTGGTCCTTAGCATAAGACGTCCTGCCGACTAGAGTCAGTACAATCAAATCAATTATCAGGCCGAATGCCTAATAGCTTACATTCCGACAATTGCCATAGCATCCAAGACAGTCTTAGGCGCTTGGTCACTACACCAAATCTTCGCTTCCAGAGCAATTTCAAGCCGACTTTCCCACCCACCGGGCCCATTTTCGAGGACGCTTAAAGCTTTCCAGGTTAGTGTGCGGCCAGCCTCGACTCGCGTCTTAATGTCAATCAACTTGTCTGCCACGCTTTGCTTCTCGATGATCGGCAAGGTGCCTCCGCGGGTCTCTGTCTTACAAAAGTTCAACGCTGCTTCAAAAGTAGCGCGCATGACGCCAACGCTCATTGCGCCGACAATAGCAGCCGAAGAGCCGAATGTCTGTTCGACAATTTGGGCACCTTGACCTGGCGGACATAGCAGATTGGCATCCGGGACTCGGAAATTGGTGAAGCGTGAGTGAGGACCGCTGGTGGATATGTGTCCTGCTAGCTCGGGCTCGGAAAGAACTGTATATGCGGAGGCATCGTTGTTGGCAATGTCTTCGCGTGTGACAAGTAGGATGAGAATGTTTGAGACGGGATCGGAACCTGGGTCTTGGGAAGAGTTGGGATATGATTTACGGCAAACAACGCATTGCAGGTCGGCGCCACGCTGGTCCCAGCCGCCACTGTTGGTCGTCCAGAGCTGTAAACTTGTTAATGCGAACTCGATGAGAACTCTATGAAAGTCTTAAATCTCTCTCGACCAGAGGCTTGTGATGGAAGAGTCAAGCAGGGATAGAAAACAAACGTGTAATAATACCTCACTATTACTTCGCTAAGGTGTACGAAGTCGGGTGTAGTCCGCGCCCAAAGAGAAGAGAGTGGGGTAAGATACTACTAACCTTTTCTCCATTAACAACCCACTCATTGCCGTCGTTCCACGCCGTCGTCTGAAGACCAGCCGCCCCCTTCTCAAGCCAATTCGCCGTTCCACCCGGCTCAGAATGCACAAAAGCCGCCAGCGGCTCCCCTTCCCCACTCAAGAATGGCCGCAGGAATTTCTCATGCTGTGCAGCACTCCCTGCCAAAATCAAGGGGGTCAGACCAAGCCCTGTACCCAGAATGGTTAAAGAAGCGCTCGGCTCGACAGCGTAGAGCTCTTCGACGACGATTGCTGCGTCAATTAGGCTCGTCGAAGTTCCGCCTAGAGGATTAGGGATTTGGCCTTTGATGAGCCCGCCTTGAGTTGCGGTACGGTAGATGGGGCGCATGGCTTGGAAACGTTCTGTTTGCGAAGGAAGTTGGCTGTATAGTTTTGGTGCTTCTCTTAGAACTTGTTGGGCGAAGTCGCGCACGCCGGTGCGCAGGGCGCGCTGCTCTTTGGTGAGTGTGAAGTCGATCATGGTGATCTGTGAAAGCTGTAGTAAACATAAAAAGAGTGCGACCGAAGGGCTCTTTTAAACATGATTATCATATCATTATAGCTTGACTATATGAGCTGAGTAAGCGCTTGTCCACAAGATGGCGAATCCATCAATTAGGGCTGATTGAATGCACATAAGTAAAGAATAGTCCATAGGGACCCTGTGGGTAGTCTCAAATAGTACTTTTTCCGCGTTCCTACGGTGCGGCTTGACCGGACTTTTATCCTTCCTGAGCGATTCATTCATTCATTGGTTCCTACTCGGTTTCAGCCGCGATTTATCCGCAGCTATGGGTGATTTTCAAAATACCTTGTACTCACGTGATTTGGTGCTCCCGCAGTTTGCCGAAAACGTCGATATCCGCCCGCACGTGTATTTTGGCTTGTAATGAGAACAAACACGACCATCAAACCCTTCGCATCATTTGAAGCTCAACTTTAATAGTACTCAGATAATTTCTGGTATCGGGATGCCTGCGAGAC
>JALRMI010000499.1:0-17444 GCA_026120165.1 Leptosphaerulina australis
TATCGATTGCTAACTATGCGCAGCTCGGCTAATATAGAGCGGCGCAGGTCATGTGACCTAACGTCCTCATGACAGGTGAGCGGAATATTCTCAACAAAACCTCCCAATAGTCAGTCTGGTTCAACCAAAAAACCAGGAGACAGGCAGATGGCTACTAACAAGTTCTCGCAGTTAAATTTTTTTAATTTGATAAAATCATGTTGGCGAAATGGCGAAGAAATCCTCTGGATCACTCGAGCTTGCCGCAGCCTGATCTTATAGATTTTTGTCCAGAGGACGAATGTTGATATTACTGTGGATCGTACTGTGGTAGATCGTATTATGGTAGTGTCGAAAGACGACAGTGAGCCTTATACCAGACCTGCTGTAATCTGGTAATCAATCCGCCCATCGCTAGCTTGTTGGAAACGCTGCTAGCAGCAGAAATCCCATGCCGTATAAGTTTTCTAATGGGCCAGTTCTCTTTCTAGGATTATCAGCAACTCATGACGCGGCTTTGCTGGTCCTATAAAAGTGAGTTGTGCCTAACAAGATTATCGTTGTGGACGACAGATATCACAAAGAGGCTCAAAATGACTCGTTATGTTGAGAAAATGAGGATTCAGTACAGGTTGATTGAAGGAACGATTTTGTGGTACATGATCAAGGATCAGATGGTTGTTTGTGATAACCTACATAAGCGCCCACTTAAGCGCCCACTTACGAGTTGGTTGCTAGATCACACAACCACACAAACGTCAACATAAACATCTTCATTCTAAGTAAGTAGATATAGAACTTATCTCTAGTAGGGTTATCGAATTTATCATTCTGTTCAAGGTATCCCGTTTTGCCACTCAGCTTGGTAGGGTCCTATAGTAGTTATAGTGCAAAGGGGGTCTCGTTTCAATAGATATCACTACTCATGAAAACCTTCCCAACGTCACACAATCGATCAACTCGTTCTCGGAACGCAGATTCCATTGTAACTGCCGGCAACATTTACCTTACGACCATGCAATGTTCGACACTATACGCCCTCTCTGCCACCCCTTTTGTTACCTTTTGATGCGCATCACCCTAAACTTCTGCATGCATACTAGGATTATAGCTTATCGGACATTGGCTTAGGTTTTCTCAGAAAATTCCTGTAGAGATGTGGTAGTGCTGGGCACGCATGGGGCAAATGCCCTTGCAATTTGTGAGTATTCTTCTGTTCTCATTTGACAAGAGCATCAAGCACAACTCCGGTCTGTAGTAAAGGGATTCACATTTGCTTAGTATTCAATCACATCAGCGAAGTGATGAGAGGTAAATAAGGCTATTTTTGACAGAACGTTAACACATGTATGTGCGCTTCGTGGATTGTTGATCTGTTCTGTATTGCTCCTATCTACAGATGAGAGCTATACTAAAGAAAGTGTTTACGTTGACTTTGTGCGACCCTCAACATGCTGTTGTGCTACGTAGCAACCCATTTCCAGATGGACGCCTACAGCGGGCAGATACCTCGATTTGACCCATTGGTTCCAACAGGTCTGCCGAAAGCGCCAGGCTAAACTAATCATGCTTTGTGCACAACTATTGTTAAGATCAAACGCTATAGTCAGTATGGCTGACTGCAGAATGTGATAACAAGCACAGCGAAAGCTGAGTGGTAGGCCGAGTCATGTGTTTTCTCAACTTAGCTTTCCACGAATGGTGAGATCCGTGTTTTTATACCACCACGTCCAAACTCCCGCACTAGTGAACCTGCACGTGTCAGTCAACTGCTCCTTCCTCCTCGTAACACCACCAAGCCACCTACCGACTGTTCCACCTGAACCCATTTTTCTCGCCAACTATCGTATAAGCTGTCCGCAATGTCAGAGCGTACCGATCTCTTCCCCAGTCGGCAATGTTTAATCTAGTCGAAACAACTGGTTTGGGTTGAAGATGAAGAACGTCATGAGGAACAGCCATCCGCCTCTCTTTAAAGGAGACAGGGGAGAATCAAGAGCCAACTTTGATGAGAGTATACGCAGCGAAGATTGCACGGTGCCAAATCCGTCTCACCAATACAAGAGTCACCACCATGAAGCCTAAACTCAGTGTTTGATTAATCGGCTCAATTGGTTTTCGTCCAGAGGACGAAGCTTAAGCGCTCATCCCACCACCCTTGGGATATAATCAACGTCTCCCGCTACGTACTTAAAGTACTGTAGCGCCACAATAGGGGACACTTCTTGTGTGATATAGAGGCGTATGCCCTCCGAGCAAAGGCTTCCTTGCAGGCCACGGGGGCATGCACATGTGTTCGAGACAGTAGCGCCACTCGCTTCTGCTTAGAATCGGCGTGAGGGTCTGCAATGTTTATATGAATCGAATAAAACCATCTCCTATACGTGAACCTATAAGCTCGAGTACATTTTACGAGATCTGACACCCAGTTTGTTGTTGTGGAGTGAGTTGTCAGGGATTCTGTAACGAGTAAGATTTGGCCTCAGGTCCTTCACTCAATGAATGAGCGAATTGAATGCTAAGTTGCCATGAGCCTGAACTCAATACCTCCTCAAGAGGGTTTCCAGCATTGTTTGAGTCCCAGACAACTTGAAAACAACACTCCCAGGTCCCAATCACAACGAATTACTTGCAGTGTGCCGCCAGCATTTCTTGGAGGCACCCCCCTGAGACCCAGGGCCACGAGCCTCATCTGCCAGAAAAAGTACGCCCTATTCGCTCACCACTGATTTTCTGAAGCAGACTCGAGTGGCGCAGCATGCGAACACCTCAGTTAGGAGTTTCAAGGCTTCCAGGCGTTTCCAGCCCCCAACCCCCTTATCTGTCCATCGCTCCATCAACACCAACGAACATCGATCCAGACATGGCATGGCCCCAAAGCTTGTCAGACGAGACAGACGCAATGAACACAAGCCCCCACCAGTTTTGGTACCTAACTGTGTTTCGCGCACAGTGGCTGAACGGGCGTTCACTCAGCCCTGCTGCGCCTCATCGTTCCTGTCGCAGCGACAAACACCACAATTATCAATCATCCAACAGCGACGAGTTTTTCTGCCAGAATGAAGTAAGCACTGCCCTGTAATCTGGAATGACGAAGCAGCGTTTGGACTGTGTCCGAGCGAAAGGTGCACCCATTCGTGAAAGTAAGATGGAGGGATGAAGCTGGAAGCGCAATATTCTACGTCAGTGCGCGTTGTCTTCTAGAATCGCATCACGATTTGAAAAACTTGGCGTAACGCAGCTGAGTGGCAACGATTGTCCGTGTATGCGATGGTAATCTGTCATGGCCAAGACAAGCACGCCCTAAGGAGTAAGAAGTTGACCTTTTGCCCAACAACATGATCAAGTTTCAACAAACAGTGGCACTGTAAGAGTGGACTGGATGCGGGCGTGTGTGCGGGCGTGCGGGCGTGGTTGCGGGCAGGCCCGGTGATCCACAACATCCACTCCCCTCACCATCCCACTGACAGAAGAGCATACGAAAGCAGACGATGTGGGTCACCGGTGAGGTTGGTGTGCATGCGCGCTGAAGTGTGCGGATGGGCCGGTAGTAAGAAGTCGGTGAAGATGCGAAAAGAGGATCCACGAGTGGGTTTACATCCTTGCAGCTATCGCGGTTAGCAGTGCAAGCGGGGTTAACGGTTGGTAGTGCGAGGATGTTCCTGATCTTGTCGGTTTGAGGCGACTGAACAACTGTCTCTTGTGTTTCAAGGATTGGATATCGAAAAAAAAAATACTATGACCCACCGCTGCCGCTGTCATGTTGATGTGGTCAAGGGCTTTGAGCGCGGCAAGGTGACTTGGAAGGGTGCTGGGCTTGGGTAGAGTTGACAATCGCCAGCCACGCTACAATTGGGCACTTCATCAACATCACCACCGTACAACTCAGCTTATCAAAGCGGCAATGATGTGCAGCAACTATGCGATTCTCCTCGCGTAACATCCCTCTCCCGCCTCACTTCAGTTGATGTACGCCGAGGTATCTCCTTTTGCAATTCATACACGCGTTCTCACGTGCTTCTCGATCCCATGCCGACTGTCACTTCATCCCTCATCGTCCACTCGGCAACATGAGACAGGCATGATCGTCGCAGTTCTGCTGTTTTATCTTTTCTCCTGCAGGAGATTGGGCATCGTGAGGCTTCAAGACTCAGTTCCGGTCTATCAGAATTCTGCCAACCAGGGTATCCCGTACTGCCAAACGACGTGTCCACTCTCGCATCGGATGGTTTGGATGCTGATCTATTGATGATTTGGTGCAAAAGCCATTTCGCCATGTTCACTGTAAGCGTGAGGAACTGATGCATCTCGTGTAGAGATCTTGGTTCAGCCAAACAGTTTCAACAGCGGACAGGATGAAGGATATGGTATCGATAAGCGGCATGGGCGAGACCCTGAACCTGACTTCTTCCCCCTCCCCACCTCAATCTTGCCTTGAGCACAAAGTGTCGACATGACCCTTTCTCGCTGCGACAACAGAATGTGTGTGCAGTCAGTTCGTACCCTGCTCTTCTTACAACCTTGACATGGACGTTGCACGATAAACAGACAGCGCAGATCAGACCTGTTTCGCTCCAGCCACAACTTTGGTGAGCAAGGCGCAAGGTAGCGGGACGGGCCATGATATATCAAAGAGGGTGTGCACCTCAAGGGTGCGCAAGCTCGTATTCGGAAGTCAAGAGAGCAGCCAGTCTATGTATCATTCGGCTTGATTAGGGCAGAATTCGGCATATGTCTGGCACATGAGCACAGTGGCTATGTTGCGGTGTTGCACGACAGGAACAAGAACTGGTTTGGAGTTGGCGGGTGCGTGTGACTGTTTCAGAGTAGCACCATATAGACATGTAAGTGTTGGAGTGCTTTCTGCCTTGCCGGTATTGTACGCTACCGTCGAGACTTGATGTTATGGAAATTGCAAGTTTTATTGTTGCGTTTATGGTGCTTTGGACCCCAGGTGCTAGCGTTCTATTTTAGGCGTGGCAACAACAGACGTCACAAATCACGGATTACGGAAGAATGAATGCATCATGGCACGGTGGTATGAAGTTCAGGTTCTTGAATTCGTCACACGTACTCTCCGTAGTAAGTATCCTCTGGATGAAATTTTCCCTCTTGCCCCCCTCTTGCCCTCTTGCCTTCTTACGTCATGTTCTTCGTCACTTGTCCTCCCCTCGACACCTCAAAGGTGGAGGTTACCATGTGCCAACAAAGTTTTTGTTATCCATTTTCAGGGTTAACTTTATCCTTGCGCCAGACCACGTGTCCCAAATTAGCAGTAAAGCTTGTTGTAAAGGGCAAAGCAAAACTTTGTATCGCAGTGTGCATGTACATCGCTAGCGGCGGAGTGGTGCGAAGCCTTTGCAGCGGCCGTTGGCGTGTGCAGATCGCCTTTGCTGCAGCAGGTGTTTGTGTAGCGTTGTTTGTGTCGAACTTTAGTCAGGGTTTAAATTGCAGCGTGTATCACGCCTTCATGTGATCGCTCAGCGATAGTAGCCAGAAAGACGGTGCTCGCGCAGGTCACGAGCAGATGGCTCTCGGACCTCGACATTGTACCTTGCGCTGCGTCGCTTCTTTGCCAGGTCTTCCTCGTACAAGGAGCCACGCCTCGAGTTGAGGGTGTCGTTGATCTCGACCTTGTCTGGCCAGTCGACGACCTCGCCAGATCGTGGTCGTGAGGACTTGGTCCTAGTCTTCACGTCGTGCTCGACCTTGACGGACTTGTGACGCTGTGGCAGTGTGGATGTGCGAGGGGCAACGTGGTAGCTGCGGTCCATGGAAACGAAAGGCCGACGTGACCGATGGCGCAAGCTACGCTCGACAGCCCTCAGAAGGCTGCTGACTTCCACATAACCAGATGGAATCTCAACTTGGACAACCTTGTTGTCCTCTTCCTTGGTAGAGAACGACTTGCCTTCCTTGTTGTAGATGTAGGAGGCGACGTCTTGAGCCAATCGGTGTCCGTGTTCGCAAAGCTGATCGTGGTTGCGGTGAACTTCGTAGGGATCGTGGCAGTAAGCACACTTGCGAGCGTGCATCTCGAAGTTGTACAACGCCCAGCTCTCAGTGTTGTTTACTGGTCGCGAGACAGACTGAACGGGGTCCTTCATGAATCCAACCACCCGCTCCTTCTTCGAGGAGACAGGCTTGGAATGGATGACAGTAGGCATGGTGTGTGTGCGAGAAACGAAATGCATTGTGGTGGTTGAGCTCTTCAAGATGGAGCGTAGTGGGAGAGCCGTTGTGACGTTGTTTGCCGAGTGAATACCGAGGCGATGTTGGAATCGCTGTTCCTCGATGAGAGTGGATTGAGTGATCCTTAGTATATTCGGATCAAGAGCTTGATGATGCCTATGAACTGGTGGTGACGGTTGGATTGTGAGGATTCATTATGGGTGCAGACTCCAGTCAATATAAGTTTCTCCAGTCATGGTGGCCGGCCGCAGCTGTTGGAGCCTGAACTAACGACGCATCTATTAGGCGACAGGGCCCCCTTGTCTGACGGGCAGCCAGGATTAAACCAGTGGGTCTACTAGCGAGGGCGGTCAATCATCTCTCCCATGACGACAAGCACTTGGGGGAGCTAAAGGCGTGTTTGGCACGCTCGCAGGTCAGAAGTCTGTCCAACAACAGCCACCAAGGTATGCTATTGTTGGCGGCGGAGATTGAATTCTGGTATCATGAAACAGGTGAACGGATGAGATGCGTCAGCAGCCGCCGCCTGGTTTGACTCCTGAACGCAACCTGTAAACATGTTCGAAGTGCAAGCACCAGTGTGCCCGTTGCGCGACCGGAGAGGTCAGTTGCCATGGCGTGTGCGGCATGATTCGACAATCTGCCCCGAGATGGCATCGCGTTCACGCGTATTGGTGGTGTTGGCGCAGTTTGCTGCCTTGCGGACGCAGTATGGGTGAGGCATCAGCCACAGGAGCTAACTCCCTTCAGAGCCTAGCCTTCCGTTCCCTACCCCACCTTTCTCATCGTGACCTTGTACCTTTGCGCAGCCTCTTCTTACCTCACCGCACCGCACTGCCACACCTGCACAGACACAGCGTGTCTCCTCTCGCGTGTGCAAGTCTGCATGCGTGACGCCATTATCAAGCACGAACAGGCAGATTTGTGCACATTGTAGAATACACCCTTTTCCATATGCCCAATGTCGGTTGGTCTGCCCCACCGACAGGTCTTCCGTAGATTGGCGCTCTGCCCTGCGTCGCCAGCGCCCTTTTGTTACATTTCTTGGCAGCGCATGGCGAGGGCGCGAGCGTGACTGGGAGCATCGTGGGCCCTTTCAAGACTCATCAACTACTACTCGAGCCTAGACTTGCCGGCAGCCCGCTGCCTGCAGCATATCGTTTGGCACGCCAAACATAGCGCGGCTTTGCTTGTCTGACCGGAAATCTTCTCGCTCTGATTCGTCAAATGATCTCGCTGCCTACAACTGCAGTTCGTGGGCCCATGCTGAGCTGAAAGCCACTCAGGATCGTTCTCTAGGGCTACGTATGCCTGGATCACAGAGTACAGTTTTTTCAATTTGGGTTGGGGACAACGTGAAACATTACATCAAAAGGGGTTGTCGATGTTTCCGGTTTGTTAGCCCAAGTGTGTTAGCCCCGGTGAACTCTTTGAGTTTTCAGTGAGTCAATGTCCACGAGTGCCGCACAGCTGTAGCTCTTGGTGCCAGAGTATGACTCCGTCATTTCGCTGATCAGCTCGCTCTGTATGTCAGTCATACAAAGCCTTAATGAATGAGTCGCTCGGCTACCAAGCCTGGACATCATCGACCAGCCGGTCTATCCTCGCGAGTGCTTGGCCAAAGACTTCTAGCGCGGCTCTGCAGACGTCACTAGAGCTGGGAAGCTGCGAACCAACGGCGGAGTACCGGAAGACACAACACCTTTGCCTTTATGCGGCTAGCAGCTCGATTTCAACGTTCGTCTGTTTTAACCCCACCAGAATCTGGCATATGTGTGCTGGGCAAAATCAAGCAGCCGACGCCGACACCTGTCTTTTCCAGCAAAATATGAGGAAAGGTAATGTCGCCACTGAAAGCATACTTGGAACGTGTTACGCTGCACTTTAGGGGCAGCAGGGCAAAGGTACCGTCAGCATGTCTCAGCTGTCTTGTGCTGCATCGAATCCAGTAGGCAATAACGTGCTGCGAAAGTGCAACAGCACTGGCACTCGAGGCACATCATCTTCGTTGGATAACATCAGTGCCGTGGCCTTTGTTGAAGAAAGTGCTTATGCTAATCAATGCTAAGACAGAGATTGGTGTTACTCTTGGTTCCAACAGCCTGATCTATGGCTTGTCTATGGATCTTGGACAATAATGATGTGTCTGTGCAACACGCTCCACTCGCCTTATCTGAACCCCTCATCCTTTGGGCAATAGTACCTACCTTACCCCTTTTTTTCTGTAGTCAGTCGAAAAACAATAAACTCGTGCCAGTCGCCAGGATTTTGCACTATACTCCAGGCATCGGCTGACTAACTCTCGTCACCCTTCGCGTAACCTAGGGTCTCAACTTGGCCGGAAACGGCTCGTCAGACGATTACATGCAGTTGACAGTTGACAGCTTGATACCTTTGTTGGTTTGGCGCACTTTGAGAGATATGACCAACTATGCTTTCATCGGATCCTTATGCCTAAAAGCTGCTTCCAGTCCAGCTGAGATGAGCATCGATTGTATCTTGCCCAATTGAGGGCGCCGCGGTACGGCCTTGCGGTTCGACAGTTGTCCAAACGAGCCAATGCACATCGACAGTCCACTGTCCCTCGAATCTTTGCATGTTTGAAGCATTCTCTCAGATTGTATGCAGGTGATTCGCTTGTTTTCTGCATCGAAGACTTGCCTCTTTGGCGTCCTCCTGCAGTTTCTGAAGTATGCATGGGGCTTACTCCAGTAGAAATTCAAGTGCTTCCCTTCAGCTCATATGCTGACAGACGCGTAGCGCATGCCCACGATTCCGCCAGCTGCACCCCGCAATTGGCCGTCGGTCAAAACGCTCAAACCGTCAATGTCGGTCAAGAATTGCATCACTTGTTTTACGTTTGCAACACAAGCGAACTTAGTCCTGTAACAGGCGATCGGAGATCTGCGTAGTTTTTCTCCGATCTGGCGCTTGGTCGCGCTTGCGGTGTAGGCTAACAAATAGCTTCTCGCAACGCTCCTCCTACAAACTCCACTTTGACTCCATTATCATAGTCAAATCCTACAATTTCGTAAGATGCGTCTGGTTTTACACTCCCTACCGCTCAGTTGCCTGAGACACATGACCGCGCGTTCTGCGCTTTGGTCAGCCATTAACCCCTTTCCTTGCTAGCGCGTAATCCGTGTGCTGGCTTCACCGCAACTTCAGGAATCTTATTTTGCGACCTGCAGAGCACAAACTTCCTTTTAAGCTCCTGTCTCCCCTTCATCTTGCACTCAAACTCGACACTTTCGACGCAGCAAGAGCAAAGAACATTTATTCAGAAAGAGATAGGAAATGCCGCCCCGAAGCGTATGCTTGAATGTCTTCACCACGAGTCTTGGCGAGGCCGGTGCAGCGGTGAGGGAAGGGAGAGAGGTCAACCCTCATGAACTTAGCTTTGGGAGAAGGGATTCCGCGCAGAGCTTTCCTGATGATGGTATGTTTGCATTCTGTCCTTTTTTTCCAGCTTGTGCTACATGGGATTCAATCAAATAGTTGCAGCGACTGACATGGGTTGCAGACACCGCTCGTCGATCATCTTCAGGTTCAATCGCTCCTTCTTCAGCCTCTGTATCGCCACCACCTGCTTTCAATCGTGCAAACTTATTCACTTCTCTGCGCCCAGCAGCTTCTACCGAGAGTTTGAACTCCGCTTTTGCTTTCGCTTCCAAACGTACGTTATGCACCATCCTGCAGGAACCCGATCGATTACCCCTTTTGGCGCTAGCGTGAGGGAGTCGCGAGGCAACCAACCCAACCAATTCAATCATGCCAACCTATGGAAGGATATCAGTTAACAATGTATCACAGCCTGCTCAGCTTGTAATGGCCAGATGGCCAGACTTCGTTGCTCCCGCTGCAAGTCTGCATACTACTGCGACAAGGCCTGCCAAAAATCCTCTTGGAAGGCACACCGCAATGTCTGCGAGCCGGTCCCGCAGATGCAAGGCTACTCAGCACCCGCAACACCCAATTTTTCCAACCCCGCAAGTCCTACCAACGCTTGATTATTGTTTATATACCCAAAGCCGGAGTTTCGCATGCTGCTGTGCAGAAGAAACAATCTGAAACACGCACGGTACGAAGAGGATAACGGTAGATGAGCGGTGAAAGTGAGCACGGACTCACGACAACTCGCATAGCGTAATGTGGCATTTTTGCATTAAGCGTTTCTACATGGCGTTCTGGAGTTCTATTAGATCAAACAAGCATTCAATTGCTAAGACGAATGAATCTTACGACCATACTACTTCGAAGGCCGATGGGTATGGCGTGCAGCAGTGTGTAGTTAAAATTTCTTGTTGTACTTAAGCCGGATTTTGCATATAACGCTCCAAGTCTTTGCATGGATGAAAAATTCTGAGTTGACATTCGAGAAGTCCATACTGATCACGTGACATGTTCTGATCACTTTCCTCGGCTACTGGAATACAATACATGTCCAACTCTGCCTAGTACCATCACGCAATGTTTATTTCTTATACTTGACTCTTTCTCAATCTCACAACTCATCTTTACCTCCATTCCACCCATCACCAACACCCCTCATCCACTGTACACCGACCAGTTCTAACCCATGCTTTTCCACAAACTCCTTTGCTTTAAAACTCCTCCTGTCCACGAACTCCTCTCCACCAACGTCCTCCTTCGCAATAGCGAATCCCTCTGGCTCTTTGAAGAGCAGAAACAAGTACCTATGCGGTCCGCTCTCATCTTTCGGTCCCGGTGCCAGGTATTGTGTTAGCGTCTTGCCTGCCTCGATGCTTCCTGCAGAAGACGGGATGTTGGTTATGACCCAGTGACGCCAGTAAGCAAACTTAGGGTCGTCCGGAGTTGGTGCATCAGGGTCGATTAGAAAGAATGTGAAAGATTGAGCGGAATCAGAATTTGAAGTGGCTGAGAAGGTGACTTTGGGTACGTCTTTTACGTCACTAACACGAACAAGCGAGCCGTTAGATGGCGATTTGGTGGGAAAATTGACATCTAGGTTGTACGCAGGAACAAAGTTTTGAGGGATGATGATGCTGGGGAGGAGGGAGGCGGTTTTGAGAGAGTCGATGAGGGTTGTGGCGGCCATTTTGAACTTGTGGTGTTTGGTGGTGTTTTGAGAATGTCTATGGGAGAAAAAGTCTTGGGTCTTTCGAGGTTGAAGTATCAGAGGTGTTCGGACTGTTTTATTGCGTACGCATGATTGTGTGCTTCTGATTGGTGGATAATCTTAAGTCTGCAGTCTTGGAGACCCATTATTGCTTGGCTTGCTCCATAGTTTGGTGTTTTTGCGTCTGAGTAGATACGTTACCATAAACCTGCAACGGCCAGCATACAAATCTTTTTTCTTCTCGAATTCAGATGCTCTCCCTCAATACAAAGAGTTAATACAGCCCGGGATGATAGATTGTTGTTATGATTCATGAGACGCACGCCGAATCATCTGCTTTTGAGTCATCCCATGCCAGGACAAGGATCCTGTCACTCTAGTATGCATTGGCAACATACATTGCTGGTAATTTCTTGCCGAGCTACACCAGAATAGGTAGAGGCTACCTGTATAAGACACATTACTGCCCAATCCCATAAGTTTCTCAATTGTGTCTGGTAGTTGCAGTGTAAACTTGTTTTCTACACAGACTAAGTGTGCAGCAGGTACACCTTGCCAATCCTGGAACAGTGGTTCTTTCCCATTGCAGACTCCCAAAATGCTGTGCGGGCTTCCTGAATAGCTTTTTTTTTAGCTTTCAGAGTACTTCGTTTTATGAATTGAAGAAAAGGAAAGTCTAGAATATTGTGTAAGGGTGGAGGGGGATTCTTCATGTGGGAACACCTGGGCTTTATCCAAACGGAAGTTGGGGGATAGTCCCAAGAACTGCTCATGTACAGACCTCGTAACAACCGCTTGTATTGCTCGATGCCATTACTCGAAAGTCAGCCTGACAATCCGCATATCGCTAGGACTCTTGTCGAAAATCTACAAGAAATTGGTCTTTCCCAACATAGTCGCGTAGCAAATTCTTCTCATCGTACTAGACTCTTCTTTTAGCTGCTTGGTCATGTCAATTCCGGTTTACTAGGCTCCAATTGTTCACACTCAATCTGCAATGTCCGCTGGCTCCATTCTGTATATCATTCAAGTTTCACGTTCTTCCTCACAAACACAAGATACGCTTCGGTGGCGAAACGAAACCCTCTAGAACCTAGTTATGGTTAGGCTACTATATTTGGTCCCCACTTTTGGCATTTCGTAGATCATATCTCGCAATTACTGACATTAAGGCTTGATTAGATCTAATGTATCGTGTCCTCTACTGGTAGCTGCATATTGGACTCAGAGGTTGTTGCGAAAGGATCGTCTTTTGAGCTGATATCGGACGGTAAGCAAGAATCAACAATAGTAATATCGGGGAGGACATCGACTTATGGGAATCATCCCACATCATCCCTTGTACCTCCATAGAACACCACACTTGAAAATATCCCAACAATACCAGATGAGTTAATCATCTCGTCTTATATAGTCTTAGACTCCCATAGACGTTAAATGAAAATCCAATCCAATCCAATATCGAGGGGGGGGGGGGGTGGGGCAAGGCCTAGTCCTAGACTAACAGGGTCTAGCCTTATCTGTACGGGAGTATGATGCGACAGGATTCTGATAGGATGTTTGCTTATTAATGAAAACAAACAACGTGGTTCATCACCGAGCGGCGCGGCTCAAAACTCACCAAAATCGCAATTTTTCTTAGGCAGATAACTTTATACCATACTCATTATTGGATTGTGGTGGCAAGTTGACATCAATGAAATGAGAGACTGAGTTGATTGTTCTAGGGTACTACAGGGGGTATGTATCTATAGTTGGTAGTAAACAACGTTGGTTTACAGAGTGCAGCGGCTTCTGGGCCAAAGGGTAAGGAGCGGCTAAGCAACATGGCAGGAAGAGCTCCAACCACGACATCCCGTGATACTCATATATTTCTTAGAAACCTGAAACAGAGACTTCTATGGCTATTCTTTACTCTTCATCAAGATTCCAAGGCTCTGCAATAATAGGGTGCCATTTTGGCTTTTTCTAGTAAGGAGTTTTTTGTATGTTTACGTAGTTCTGCAATAACTTCTTATCTATTTCATGTATAAGCTTGGAGTTCCAAAGAAGAATTCTTTGTTAAGTCCAAAACTGGTGTAAAAGACGGTTATAGAATATTGCTATTGTGTTGAGGTTACATCATTGCAAAAAATCATGATTTTGGGGAGTTTTGAGTCGCGCCGCTTGGTGGTGACCACGTTATAGAACATATACAATAAACGTCCTAGGAGGAAAGAGATAGCCTTCATAAGACTATCTTTATAGCTGACTTCTTTTTAGTTAAGAGTGTTCTTTGTACTGAATGTTCTACTTATGAGGGCCTTTGAAGAGGCCGTTTAAAGAGAAGCTGCTTCGCTGGCAAGATTTTGAGCTCGGCACATCTTTGCGTATATGTCGTTTTGTTGAAAGAGATCGTCATGGGTTCCAGCTTCGACAATCCGACCGCCGAAGAAGACGAAGATGCGGTTAGCTTGGCACACGGTTGATAGGCGATGAGCAACGGCAATAGTGATTCTGTTGCCGCTCGCAGCTTCCATCAGAGCCATTTGCACTATGCGCTCCGACTCGGTTTCCAATGCACTGGTTGCCTCATCCAGCAAAAGTACGTTTGGTTGGCGAATTAAAGCCCTAGCGATGGCAATGCAATGCGCTGCCTTTGACCGCCAAAGAATTGACTACCTCCAACACCACACTGCGTACCCAGGCCTTCTGGAAGCGAGGAAACAAATTCCCATGCGTTCGCCGCTCGACAAGTTGCCTCAATATCCGCATCAGAGACTTGGACGGCGTCAGTCCCTTGCATGATATTCTCGCGCACTGATCCAGGAAACAATGACGGTTCTTGTTGAACAAGGGACACGTTCCGGCGGTACTGCAGCGGGCTCATGACTTGCAGGGGCTGCGAGTCAATGCTGATGCTGCCACTCATCGGGTCATAGAAGCGCTCGAGCAGGGCGATCATGGTACTCTTTCTGCTTTCTGAAGCGCCAACGAATGCTACAAACTCGCCACGTTGAATCTGTTGCAGTCTTAGCAATTGCTATTTTTAACCATGTATGTTCCTTCCATCATGCAAGTAGTACTCACTGTCATGGAGATAACTTTCAAATCACGATTATCTGGAGCCAGCGGGTAGGAGAACTGCAGATCTTGCAGCCATCCATTGGCCCAATGTCTTTGTTCTCACCAGTTTCAGCTATGATCGGCTGCAGTTCAGACAGCCAAAAAAAAGCAGTTCGCCGCCTGGTGTCCTTTGCTGAAACCTGCGCGATATTAGAAAGCTTCCTCATTGGACTTTCAGGATAGTAAACTTACTACCAGCGAAACTGAAAAAGGTTCCGGCAGACGTGCCAGAGAAGAAGATGGCCATGAATGAAGCCATGAATTGATAGAAACTGATTTCACCTTGGGTGATCAGCTTTGATCCCCACCTCGTTGAGCGTGAGTTTTCGTGTGCCATATTAATGGTGGAATCAAGAAGACGTACCAGAACCCCAGCGCAAGGACAAATTGCTCGATGGCTTGTGTGAATGAAAATCGAATCATGACATGAAATAACTGAGGCGTGCATTTGTGGATGGCATCACCCAGCTCTTTCGTGTACCTTAGTAAGACGTACTCTTCTATGGCAAGGGAAGACACGGTTCGAATGGCGAGGACCGTTTCCGATGCCAATGATGCACTTTGGCTCAACGATTTGTTGATGATCATGTTTAAGCGCGACTCCAATTTGATCCGCAACCAACCGGATAAGAGGAGAGGAGGAAGGCCGACAAAAACGCCAAGGACGCCCACTTTCCACGCCACAACGAGCGAAAGAATGCAGCATGCGACAACACTTGTGATTGAGATGATAGAGAAAGACATGTTGATACCCATCAACTCGAGTACAGCTGCGGATTAGAATCAAGCCTCGCGACGATAGCGCCAATTGTGTTTTCTGGACGATCAAAAAAGCGTAAGTCCTGGCGGAGCAGGGATCTCTTCATGTCGGAGCGCACTCTGTTACTTAGTGTCTAGAAAATGATGTTGTTAGTAGCTGAAATAGGCAATCTCAGAATCAAGGCGGACACATACGTTTGCAGTTACATTCATAGCCCATCCCAGAGCGTAGTAGCACAAGAGACAGCCCAGAGAGAGGACGAGCAGCTTAAAAGAAGCACAGCAATCAGGCTCGCACGTCCTTCAGCCATACGTGACCAGCATGTTACGATACCCAACCCGGAGCAGTATCTCCCCATAAAAGATCTCGTGTCAAGCAGGCAAAACTTGGCAAATAACACCGAGATGTCGAGAATGTATAGTCACGCATACGATGGCCTATTCAGCCCGAGCGCTTTGGAGTCACCAGCAGCGCACCGGACTACCCGCTCTCAAGCCATCGCAGCAGAGTGGCGAGTTCTCATCGCTTCGAAGGAACTGCACATGGTATGTTGATTTGATCGACTTTCAGAGTTGCCAACAATCAATTCAATCTGCCTTCTGGCTTCACGCGCTTACCTAATAAGGAAAGAGTTAAACCTGTATAGGTAATTGCTAAGCCTATACAGGTAATCAATCAATTCAATCCGAGCTCTCTGAGCCCCACTTAATTGATTGTTAGCAACTCTGTCGGCTTTGGAATCTGCTAAATCGATGGCCTAGTCACGGTGGAATCAAGACTCGTGTGGCACGATTGCAGAAATCGTATCAGTTGAATTCGTTCAGCATGCTACTAGAGCTACCGACTACCTGATTCTTACAGTCATCTACCGTGCAGCATCCAATCAGTCATCAACCTTGATCTCGGCTGAATGCACGGCTGCCACTCGCGCAAGTCTCCATGAGTACACTATATGCATCACCAACTATGACAATGATCCTGGGTTATTCGAGCTATGGGTTAATGATGGACTCATTCTCTTCCCCTTTCTGCCTTTCAATATTGTTTTCTGCAGCGTTGTAGAGGCTGGAAATCTGGCAGACCTAAAAAGCCTGAAGGCGCTTGTGGATGCTCAGAACAGCTTTCACAAAAGTCAGACTACACCACATGCGCGAAGCATGTTCAGATTTTCCGAGCGCTTTATACTGTGGCGATGATGCACAGTGAATACCGGAACCAATCGCATCTTGGAGAACAATTGCCCAGCTCAAGTACCAAACATCATAGGACCTTGAATGAGGATATAAATCTGCCGCCTTTGCCCCACGCTCTGGAGAGCCAGCCATGGGTCGACTTCGGTGGCATGGAGCTTGATGCTTTTGGTACGCAACTGAGATACTGGATCCAGGATTCCAGCCAAGCTTTTGACAGCTTCAACGGGACATAGCATAATGTTCTCCCCTGAGCAGCTTGTTCGGCTGACCACTTACACACTATTGACACTACCTGTACCACATGTTTCGTGCTTGGGGGCTACCGCCAGCAGCATACTCTCCTACACCAGCCAGCTGACCGTCTATCGTCTCGCTCCACACGGGCAGCTTAGGCTGGTGATGTCCGGTACCTTTCGGGTAAAGAGGAAGTCATTCAGCCGGATTCTTCCCGTGCGCAGCTGTACTAGCAACGAGCTCTCTCTTTTACTGAGGCCTTCGTGCAGTTGGAGCACCTTCTTGGTGGGTATGGATGTGTAGGTTGCTCGGCCCTTTCTTCTGCTCTCCAGCTGTCTGCCTAATTAAACTTTGTTTGTATCTTGCACTATTTTCGAAGTGTGGACCTCACTGGGTATAATATGTGAGGTGAATCTGCTGGTTGACATCTGCGTCCGTTGGGTCTCCCCTCTGTGGCTTTTTTGGCTGCTTGGTCGGCCGCCTCATTTCCTGCAATTTCCACATGGGCCCGTATCAATCTCACTGTCAGGATCTGCACCATTCATTCATTCTGTCATTAGTTCCTACTCGGTCCTAATTTGACGAGACCGAAAGAAATCGCCGAAATCGTAAAAAGAATCGCAGTGGAAGAAGCATTAGTAGAGAAAGGGGAGACTTTACCGACTCATGGTGCTAAGTAGCGCTCCCAACGTAACGTAGTTCAATTCGATTGAGCCCTATCTCACTGCGTTCCATCGGTCTTTGGTAATTCTTCGTTTCGTTCGATCACCATGAGCCTCACTTGTTGGAAGTTGTCACGGTTGAGATGTCTACTTACGGTCGACGGCATAGGCGCCCACCTGCGAGTCGGTTGCTATGTCGCACAACAGCATGTCAACAG